>JARJLU010010074.1:0-23452 GCA_030272975.1 Sparidentex hasta
CGGGCAGGCCCAGAGTCGGGGGAGACTGCAGGGCCAGTTTGAGGTCAGTAAATGCTTTGTCAGCGTCAGTCGTCCAGTCAACTTCGTCGTTCGCATCGAGGCCTTTCCCATGGGCGATTGCTGCCAATGGTGCCTCTATTTCTGCGTAGTTCAGGATCCATTGTCTGCAATATGACGTCATACCCAAAAAACTCATTACTTGCTTTTTGGTGAGAGGCCTCGGAATAGACTGGATTGCAGCTATTCTGGAGGGAGAGAGAATCTTCCCTTCCCTTGTGATCACATGATCTAGGAAAACAACTTTCTCACAGACAAACTGCAGCTTTGACAGGCTTGCTTTGTGTCTGTTATCAGCCAGATGGGAGAGCAAGGCCACTGTGTCTTCTACACAGGCTTCTCTGGTGGGAGAGCAAATCAACAGATCATCCACATAAGTCAACAGTGCACTATTGCTGGGCAGCTTTAAAGAATCCAAATTGTCGTTCAGTGCTGCGTTAAAAATTGTTGGTGACTCAGAACTCTGGTACCTCAGTGACGTCATCAACAAAAAATCTTTCATGACAAGCATCAAAAGAATCAAAACAACCCTTATTTGACCTGACAAATTTTGACAAATCCCATTTTGTGTCAGGTATGAGCTCGACAGATCGTACTGCAGTTACTACAGCTGAAAACCTTTCCTGTATGTTCTCAAACGGCGGTGATACTCAACATGTGGATCAGACATCTGTGTCCAACCTGTTTCATCATTGCATGCCCTGGTCCATGGTCCCAATTCCTGCCATCCTTTCCCCTTTGGCTTGATCAATGGAATGTGAGGGTCAGAGTTCGGTACCGAGAACAAACGCTGAGAGTGGGAATCTGTCAAGGTTACAGAAGCAACACACATTTTGTCGTTCCAATACAACCACACAAGCCTCAGTTTATCTTGTCCCTGTCTCTCCCTGTACCAGTTTTTTTCAAAGCTCGTATCAGGACCGAGGGAGATGTGTGCTGTGCACTGAAGGTCTTGTGCTCTCACCGTGTCTGCGTGTGTGTTGCGTGTGTGCACTGTGCATGCTCTGGCTGTCTGCAGGAGGATGTGATTTACAGAATCAAAAGCTGTGAGGGGGAGTTGCCAGTGATATGAGTAAAAAAGATCTTCTTTACCATACTTCACGAATGTGGCTGCTTCCCTAACCACCACTAACCCCTCCGGAGTCGATCTTAACCCGATACCCAAAGCACACATCAGATCTCTCCCCATGAGATTCACGGGACAGTGTTTAGAAAACAGGAAAGAGTGTTTAAAACGGCCCTGTAGCTCATCTTCGCATGCAAGTGGAGTAGTGTACCTTTCTGTCATTGGGGAGCCTGAAACTCCTACTGTTTTAAGATAGCGTGCACTCATCTTCGGTGTAGGGTTTAGCGCATCATGTCTAATGAGAGATATCGTTGCCCCTGAATCTACCAAAAAGGTGACGCGTGTTTGCCCTATTGTGAGAGTGTACGTAGGCATGTTTTGGTATGCTTCGGAGGAAAATGAAGCATAGAACTCAGTTAGCTTTTCTTCTGCTGTCTTTTGTTTATTTTCAAGATATGTGATAGCTTGCAGTGTAAGGGCATCCATCTCTTGTGGCGTGTGTGTGTCAGTGTTGGTGCTCTCACGTGAAAGATGCGTAGGTTGCTTCTCCTCCTCAGCCTGTGCGTCAAAACCAGATTCGTCCGTCACTGTGCTCGGCTCCTCAGCTAGTCAGTCATCCGCTGCGTCGTTCTCTGGGCAGTCGTCTTGCCAATGTCCCATTTTTCCGCATCTATGACAGGCGCCAGGGCGTTTTTTGAATCTGCCTCGGCGTCCCTTTCCTCGTCCTCGTCCGCGTTCACGACCCCTCGCTTGGTGCTCGTAGCATGCCAGCTGAGCCAATTGGAGTCTTTCTGTCAAGCCTGTCGCCTTTCGGTTCTTTTCGTCGTTGAGGAACTTTTCTGCATGGTTGGCCCGTCCCTCAACGGTTTCGAGATTTGCATTGTCCCAGTTCACACATTGTTCTCTCACCATTCTGCTGATCTCTGGCTTCATGCCATTCATGAAGCGGTCCCGTAGCTGGGCCTCCCAGGGAGTGACTTCATGGATACCTCCCATGACTCGGGGCTTCGCGAGGCCACTGTGTGTGGTGTGGACTGCGGTGAGTCTGACCAGATAGTCCGCTATGAGTTCATCGTCATGTTAATTGCAGGCGGAAATCTTCCCCATGTCTAATTTCAGGGGGAAGGTCTGTCTGATTCTATAACATAGTCCTCCAATGATGTCTCTGTATGCCAAATTGTCATCACTGGCCCAGTCAGACTTCTCTACCCTAATGTCCTCCTCGGGGTAGTCGCCCGCAACTCGGGCCCACGTTGTACCCATCTGAACCATCAGCAGGCGTTGCAGTTCAGCAGTGGTGGGCTTGAACTGTCGGCAAAAGGTTATGAGCTGAACCGCAAACTCCGCTCCCCCATTGCGGACGTCTGGAAGCGATGCAGCAGCGTCCTTCATGTCACTGTATGTCCAAGGCCTTTAAACCAGCTGCACTCGACCCTCACTCCCCGCCACCTCCACCATGGGAGCCTGGAAGTTGTACACAGAGTTGCTCCGTGTGTGGTGAGGGCTGTGGCTGATGGTGGCATATGGTGGTGGTGTGTTTAGGCTCTCAACCACCAGCAATCGCCTCGCTCTGCCCCGCCCTGGGTGGCATTCTCGCCGTACGACAGGTGGTGGGTGTCGTAGGAAGGTGGGCAGCGCGGAGGACATCCCAGCTGCTGGTTCCCAGTTCACATCCGGTGGCCCCGGAGTCCTCTCGTGGCGTGCAGACGGTGCAGGTGGTGCAGATGGTGCAGACGACTTAGCCGGAGCCGAGTCCAGATCGGGATCTAGTTTGAGACACTGAGACTGAGAGGTTAGAGGAGCTGGCCCTGCCTGCCTGTTTTTCTTCCTCTGAAAAGCTTCCTCCTGCCAATTTGTGAAAGCCTCCCAATCTGGTTCAAATGTCTGTTTGTTCTTTCCGCTCTTCCCTTTTTCTCCTTGCTTTCCCTTTCAATTTGTTTTAGTTTGCTTTTTAAGGTGGCAAGTTGTTTGGTGCTAAAACTGCCAGCACTTGGAAACCCACACTCTCGGACCCACACATCAAGTTGATCCACACTCTTCTTACCGTAATTGGCAATCATATACTGAATGTGAGGGGAGGTCAGCTTGAGTGGATAATCGTTGTCCCCCTGAATTTTGCTGTTTCCTGAACCCATTTTGGTTTTTATTACCCCCGAATTGATTCTAAAAAATCTCTAAAGGAAACCAGGCGTTGTTAAAATTATTTTTCTTTCACTCAAGTGGATATGGGACCAAGGAGCGGTAAAATCAACAAAAGAAATGGCAAAAGGCAGTGCAATGACCTAGGCAACTGTTTTCTAATAAAAACCCAATCCGCAGAATTTGTAACTTCGGGAAAAAAACCCCCAATAGAGACAAACAATTTACACATGCAACCGAAAACTCAACAACTAACACAGAAACAAACGGAGACCGAAAATTTACACATGTGAACGAAACCTCAACAATTACACAGAAACAAACTGGAGATAGACAATTGACACATGTACACTCCCTTTCCGTCCGGCTCCCTTTTTTTTTTTTAATTCTATTTTCTAAAGTCACTCAGAGGAGAGAAAGAAAGGAAAAATATGCTAGGAAAGAAATGAAATGTTAGTTCTGTCTGTGTATGAGCAAGCCCTTGGCACTGCGACCCACTTTGAGAAATTACTTTCCCCCTCACGAGAGAGAGGGACAAATCCGGCTATCTATTTCCCACGTGATTTGCTCTACTCCCAAGAAGGAAAAACTCAGTGCTCGCTGGCTCTCAGTTCCTCTCTATCACAAACCGGAGTTCTCTAGAAAAAACTCACAGGGACTGAAACCCTCTTGAAGCTTCCTTGATTCTACAGCGGTTCGAAACCCAAACCTGCCCTGTTGACACGTCTGTCACGCCCACCAAAAAGTGGCGAGAATCGATTCAAGTACGTACACACACACACCGACGGTCTGTTGAATATTGGCTTACCGAGAAGACAGCTTCCACACGGTTCTGCAGATCACAGCTGTGAGCGAGCCACCTTGTCTCAGGCGTCAGGCCCTCACGTCTCTGCTCCTTTGATGGCGAGGTTGAGGTTTTGGAGTCCGAGCTCCCGGGTACCCTTTGAACAGTCTGCACTGAGTTTAAGGCGCTCTCTCATAGAAGTGATCCCATCCTCGTCGCCAAATTGTGGTGGAAATTTCTGTCAATAAAGAGGAAAGTCAGATCTGTCTTTTCGGTAAGTTTAATCCAACCATCTGCAGATGGACTCACCACACAGTCAAATTCATGAGCTGAGTGAATGAGCCCCGAGTAAAGGAGTGTTCACAATTTATACACAGATATCAAGGGGAAGAGACAAGCACTCTCGGTGCCAGCAGTGATTAGGCTGCACACATACATGCATATAACTATCCCAATCAGACAGGCTTCTCATCGACACAAGACATAAAGTTAAAACTTCATGACGCATGACCTGGGACTCTGTGTGTAGCATAAAATTATCAGACATAAAACATGAGACAAGAGGGCGACTTTCTATCTGAGTTTTGGCTGGTTCGTGACTCTATTACAATCATATAGGGCAGAGGTTAGGTGTTCATACATTTGCATAAGATATCAGTCACATGAAGCAAGTTAGATAAATGTTTTTAAGAAATCATATTCAACAAAATAGTTCAAAATTCAACAACCCATAATGAAAAGGAATTTTTCCATCACATGACCTTGACCCCAATTATAAAAGTGGGTGATCCAGGGAGATTTCTCAGTTGCCCCGGGGTACCTCATGGATTTATAACTTCTTCTCTTTGAATAAACAACTTTTTGGACTGAAGACTTGCTGCCTCGCCTCTGATTTGCACTTAGTCTCTGAGCTGTTTTTGCCTTTGATTTGGACTTAGTCTCTGAGCCGTTCTCACCTCTGATTTGGACTTAGACTGAGAGCTGGTTCTCCTCTGATTGGGACTTTAACTCTGAGCGGATTACCAAGGTCACATAGTGGAGTAATTTAATGGATAAGGAAGGTACTCTCCCACTTCATAACCCTAAAATGTTTACTAAAACCCTGTTAGAACATCATGCCCAAATGTTCTTTAAACATTTTTAGATGAAAGTTTTTTAATGTTCCTGGAAAGATACTATTTCAGAGTTGGATAACATGCTTTTAAAAATAATCTATAAATGTTTTGCAGTAACATTTCATTAAAATATTTAAACATTAAAACATTATGACAACATTCCAACTTTATCTTAAGACCAAAATGTCCTTACTAGGATCACTTATAATTTCCTTAACTATTTTAATTGGACTAGTAACACATGTAAGCTTTTGATAACATCAATATTCAAAAGTCTCTTCAAAAGGAGGTTTCAAATGGCTGAATGGATCAATCAAGAACAAGACTTCGCTGTTCATGTCCAGTGTGAAACCAGAATTCAACTGTGGGTTCTTTTAACTTCCTAACATAGTTAAGTAACATCATGGTTGTACTTGATGTAACTTAAGTTAAGTATGCAATGTTGGTATGTTAGTAACTCCATTAACATAAGTATCATAGTTATTTTAACCAAATTAAGTTTATTAAGTTTTCCTAAACCTAACCAAGTAGTTTTCTTGCCTTAATCCTAACCAAACTGTGAGTGTAGGATAAAGTTCATGCATGCCTGTCACTGGTACACTACAACGGTCCTGTTCTTTTGGGAATGGTGATGTCTGTTTTTTTGGGAGTCACTTGTAATAAACCTATTACCAATCAGTCTTTCATATATGAGGATGTGTTGGACCAGGCAGTGTGGACTAAAACATTGTGACCATGAACCTTGCTACTGTTTCGCATCAATACCAAGAAAAGAAAACATTTATGGCGAATCACCATACTATGTCCAAATCATATATAATCTCATTAAGATAGCATTGTAAGATTGATATATTGCCCACTACTAGACAGTGGTGTCAATCTTCTCAGCTGACCTCTGGCAATAAGTAAGTAAATGTGTTTTGAAAATGTCAGACTTTTCCTTTAATTTTGAGAAAATGCTGTACAATGTAATCTATTAGTTATTTTTAGTCTGTAGTTCCACAATGCCAGTGCTACAGTTGGACCATTAGCCTTAGAATGGCTTCTCTGTGACATTTACAGAGGATTCAATCTTATCCAGAGCCATCAGAGCCTAGAAATGATCAACATCAGTCACTCTTTCAGAGCACATCAGCTCGGCAAAAAAAGTTAGAGAGGTAAGACATTTGGAGGGCAGGGGGAAAGGAGGTGATGGAGCAGAAACATCAGGAGAAAGTGCAGAGAAAGGTGAAGGGAACATGTACGGGGGGAAAACATACAGAGTTTTTATGTCAGTCCTAATCCTTAGGTTTATGTTCTAGAGAGTCCACCGGGGCACTGGAGGAGAGAGAATCTGACTTTGATCCAGCACTTAGTTACTCACCTTAGTTGCAAGTGACAAGTGTATAATTCCTTGCGTCCAGTGCATGGTACAGCTGGACTCATTTCGACTTCACTCTTGCTTTTTTGGTTTTCTATTGTCAAAACTTGTGGATAGTAACTTTGCTATCACCTCAGACAGGTTCTTACGGAGCTGAGCCAATAATGAACAGAGTAAAACCACTACAGATCAATGATTGGTTGGAGAGATTTTTCACTTGCATAGCACTTAGCAAGCAGAGATGCCTCATCTGCTTTTTGATGCAGGATTAAACAAACTCTCTTTGGAAAAAAGAAACATGCATGAAAAACTCTTGAGCTGTCTTTTGTCTTGCTGCCTCCAGCCTTTTCTGAGGTATTGACTGTCTCAATACCGTGACAAAAACAGCTATCCCTTAGATATACTGTATGTATTTGTTCAAATGGTTGGTTCATGGTTCATTTAATTGTAATTTTACAGCATGGGTTTGTACAACAAAGATTAAATTGTTGGCCCTTTATGCTACACAAGAAAAAAAGAATGTTATGGTTAAGTGTGGGGAGGATGAGTTCAGGAGTCTCACAGTCTGAAGAAAGAAACTGCTCCGTAGTCTGGTGGTATGACAGTGGACACTTCTGTATCTTTTGTCAGATGGCAACTGACTGCAGCTGCAGTGGGTTTCCACAGATATCACTGGTGCTCAGGTAGTGTTGGGCTATATGACCAAAAATGTACATCACAGTATTTTTCAAAATTCTAACAGTTTCACGGTATATGATAGTCTTTTGTTTTTCATACATAATCAGGTGTTCACAGCATTTCCTACTGGTTGAGAAAGGAATTACTAGCCCCTATAATATAGAAAAGACAGCACTTTAACTTACTTAATTATAGACCCGTGGCCCATATTCTTTCCTCCTCAGTCAAACACACACCGATGTTAAACCCCCGCTATTAAAGGAAGTGTGCAGCGGCGCACCTCATGTTAGCTGCCTCAAGCAACAGACAGCTAACAGGAAGCAGGTCGAATTTGTCTTCAAAATAAGAGCTTTACATTGCACCCCGCTGGAGTTTAGAACTGGGTTCCTAGCGCGGGGCATTTAATTTGAAAGTAGCAACCCTTAATAGCTTGCCGCTACAACAACAAGCTGACAGCTACAGAGACCGGATCTCGGCAGCTTTCCAGTTGCTCATCTTGACATCCGCGGATGAAGTCATGAACTGCAATGTCTATCCTAGCCATCTCCTAGCCTGTTTAAAAGCACAACACTGAACGTTGTGTAATCAAATACACCAGTATGCGGGCATATTAGAAATTCTTATCATAACGAAAATATACACCGGTTATTCAGTGTGAACCACTATACCGCCCAGCACTATGCTCAGGAGTTGGGTTCCAATGATGTTGTTTTGTGTAACAGCAGTTCTGTGCCACCTTGCTTTGGAAATCAGCTTAGCACTGTGCCTACACTGAGGAGGTATTAACTGCAGTGGATGAAAAAATCAGGAAAAGTACTTGGTATCGATAGTGAGTTGACTTGAGTAGAGCAAGGTAATGCAGTAGAGGAGGACTAACATCAACATATGACATGGAGAGCTCCTCGCCGCCCTGCAAGACATCCAAGCTTTATGGATCTGGGCAGGAATGGCCCAACCACAAAGAGAGAAAAGGCTTCCTTTGATGATGGATGAGAAAGCAATCAAATCAAATTACACAAGGTTGAGAGTTTTTTTATTCCAGTCCTGGCACAGTGTCACACTCTCTAGGACCGCAGGCCTCTCCATCACAGCTCTACAGTGATAAATAACTGGGGTACATAATATGTCCACCCTAGGCTGCAGTGGTAAGGAGGAGATGAGGGAGGGAGAGTTGAGGGAGGTTCCCTGTGTCTTAATCCCTCCAGTGATGACTACACTACAACTCAAGCCCTGAAACCCAAAATAGTCTTTTTCTCCCACACTCACCCTCATTTTCTCTCCCTGTAGAATAATGACTCTTCTCTCCTGTCCCCTGCCCATGTAGGTAAATGGTCCATTACAGTAAAGTAGTGATAAACACTCAAGTGTGCACTTAAGGCAATCATCTTCCACCGTCATATTCCCAGCTGGTTAAAATCTGTTCCATTTATGTGCGTAATGCCTTAGAGGGTAGAAATAGCTAATCACATCTCATTCTAAATTAGTCTCCACAAATGGCAACGTGGCTTAATTATATTGGAAAGCTAACTGTGAGAGGTTTATTCAATTATTCCACCTCATGGAAGACAAGGCATGAGTGCTTACCTCTGCAAGGGAAGTTGGTGTTATGTTGGTACACATACAAATGCATCATTGTGCAAATATGCAAGAAAGTTATTGAATACAATCTCACCTGTAGAGCCATGTGCACCACCTACATCACTGAGGGAATCATGCTTCCACCAGAAATCCACCAGAATCCACCGAAAAAAAAGAATGAGGGTTCAAGTTAATTGTGTAGATTTGCTATCACCAAATTGAAATATGTCAAAAAGGTTGTAGTTGTACTGAATAATGTAAGTAAAGGAAATGAAGTTTACAGCAAAATAATGTTTATCTTTGCAAGTCATTTAGGGACAGTTTTAAAAAGGCAGCCCAACATAGCTCTTCTACAAAGATAGGAAATAGCACATACCTACCTGTACATGCTAGCTGAGAATGATTTGGACAAAAAGACAAAACAAAAAACAGGCTGTGCCCCAAATACCACATACTTATTCTGTATAGTATGAATGATATATCATACATCATCATAATGTACTGTTTTAGTAACTGGTATACAAAAAAAATCAACATGTCAATATAATTTTAAACTCCACAATACACACAAAAATATTTTTTCCAAAATGTTAAATGTTTTGTTTATCTTTTTGGAGCAGTGTTACTGCCATCCACAATTTATTCAAATGCTAGGTGTGTATGTGTATCGCTTTGTGGGAGATTGCTGTGCATCACATTCCAAACTCAGCATTTTTTTGTATACGTTCTGTCTACCTTGATTTGACTTTAATTCAATGTATGTCTCTTGTAAACATATGACATAATAAAGCACCTTTTTACAATCAGTATAGATGTGGGACACAGTTATAACCTTCCTCAGTCGACTGGTTACTTCACAAATAAAGACTTTAAATTCAAAATTAATTGATCTATAGAGTATGATGCATTGTTAACAAGAGATAACCAAAAATGTGTCCTAAATTGGTCAGTGCTGAAGAAAGACAGAAAAAGAATTGTCGAACCTATTATCAAGATCTGCACCAAAAGTAACTGTGATGTAGTCCCATCCTGCATCCAAGTTTCATGCAGATCCATGCAGCACAAACCAACCATCCAAACCCCCAAAGAACACATTGGGGAAAACATAACCTCCTTGGCAGAGGTGATAATTACCCAATAATATACTATGTAACAGGGGACATTTTTTGCACAGATAACAATATTGTATTTATACATATATTGCAATATTTCTCCGATCGGCCCTCTGGTGTAGAGATAGTCTCTTTACTCAGAGAACAAAGGTTACACACATAACCGAACGTTCCCTATCGTATCGAGACTCTCTCTCCATCCCTTACATATTCCATATGTATGGGGAACCTCTGTAAGACACCCCGTGAGGAGACCTTGCGGACCAAGCACAAGTGCAGATAGATAGATAGATAGATAGATAGATAGATAGATAGATAGATAGATAGATAGATAGATCTGGCAAGCCAAGGGCCCTGAGCTCTGCCCTTTCAGGGGCCATGCCCACAGTTTCAGGTTGTGTGGGAGGGGGTGAAAAGGGGTGTCTTGTGCCTGCACCAAAAGGTCTCTCTGGATGGGGAGCTCCCAGGGAGTTCCGTTCAGGAGTGGTGCGATCTCTGAGAACCATGGGATGTGGGGCCAATTTGGAGCCACCAGGATCAGATAGATAGATAGATAGATAGATAGATAGATAGATAGATAGATAGATAGATAGATAGATAGATACTTTATTGATCCCGGAGGAAATTCAAGAGATCACCACCGCATTCTCGAGCTGGATCCTCCATAAGCGGGGGTGGAGAAGGCTGAAAGGGAGAAAGGCATACAGCAGACCTTGGGGCCACTGGTGAACCAGCGCATCTGTCCCTAGTGGCGGGTTGTCCCTCCCCAGGGAGAAGAACCTAAGGCAATGGGCTGTCTCCCTGGAGGCAAACAGGTCGGCTACTGCCTCCCCTAAAGCATTGCCAGATCTGTGCAACAACCTCTGGATAGAGCCTCCACTCTCCTGGCTGCAGGCCTCCCCTGGAAAACAAGTCCACAGCGGTGTTCAGGGGGCCCGGCAGGTAGGTAGCTCTCAGTGAGAAGAGCCGTGGGTGTGCCCATGTCAATAATTTGTGGGCCAGCTGCCCGAGGCGGGGGGAGCCCAGTCTGCACTTCCTGTTGACATAGGTTGCAGCCACTGTGCTGTCGGTCCTGACTAGTACATGGCAGTCTTGCAAGCGTAGGAGGAAGTGCAAGGTGAATTGCCCGGAGCTTGAGAGCATTAATTTGACTGTCTGCCGGTCCAGGCACCCCAGACACTTAGGCCTGCATGTATAGCTCCCCAACCTAGATGTGAGGCATCTGTTGCCAGGAGTTGCCGATGCGTCACAGGGTCCAGCCTGTTGCCTCTCCCAAAGTTCTGTGGGCTCCTCCATCAATGAAGTGCCGCGCAAAGATGCCGTGTAACCCAAACTTTGGTCCACAGGGGAGTCTGGGGGCTCAACTCCAGGCCAGTTGCATGTGCAGAAGGCTGAGTGGACCATGAATGCCATCAGTCCCATCAGACAGAGACATAGCCTCCAGCTCACCCTTGTGTTGAGGCAGGAGTGGTGGAGGCAGGCCCTTATGGCCTCTTTCTGCTGTGTGGTCAGGGAAATTGATGCCGTCGTGGGTGGGGTCCAGGGTCATACCCAGGAACTGTGATGGGTCGAGTTTGCTCTTTTTTTTGTTTATATGCAGCCCCAGATTCTTGATGTGCAGCAGCAGCTTGGAAACATGGTAGTGGCACATCTGTTGAATTGCCATTGCACTGTGTGTTCTAAGCAGAAAGCCATCCATTGTCCTACAGTTCCTGCTAAGACAGCTGGTTGGCCCTAAATCTGATCCTGCTGGTGACACAAGGGCAGCCAGGGACTGGTCGATTGGAGAAGGGCGTTCACAACCAATACGCCCTGCTTTGCTTAACGTCTGCTAGCCACCTGCTAACACTGGACCACCAGCAGGCTCGCATAGGTGCATGGAACTGCCCTTGGCTTGAAACAAGGAGAGCGCATTCTCCTCTGTTTCCACTTCTGAGCACCCTGAAAGCCGAGAGGAGAGGCCCCCTTCCCTGTCAGGGGATTGCAATCCCTGGCGTTTTGCTGCTCTGTCATTGTTGGAATGGGAGTGGGGCCGTTTACCAGCAAAGAAATGGGCCCAAGCCGCCCTTGTGCGCCAGGGCCTTATAAAGCAATTTATGCATGGTTTCCCCCGGCAGCTTCTGCATGCTGGAAGCCCAGACATGCTATGCACTTGTCCTGCCCATCCTCCATAGGCAGTGTGATTGTGCAGGCCACGCATAGGTGCGTGGTTGCACTGGCCATGTCTGCCGACAACCTCAGTCAACCAGTCTTGTGAGATCGCCTAGGTGGGTTTTGCATGATTATGTCACGGCTGGCCACAAGGGTTTGTTTACCTCAGAGGGGTTAGCCCCACCGGGCTAGGCTAGGTTAGCTACTGGTCTGGTTCGGTCTTGTGTGAGACTTATGCAACTTGCTTTCGCTTGGGGCACAGACAGGCCCCCACTCTCCTCGGTTATGTTAACAGCCAAAATGTGTAATACGCCGTATGGGGAATATATGCAAATGAGCTGTAGCCCAATCTCCCTGGGTCGCGTTAACACATTACCATATGTAATACGCTGGACGGGGAATCGCTCCTGCGCCCCCCCCTTTTTTCTTTTTCTTTCTGTGGAGACCAATCGCCCCAGAATGGATAACTGGAATACATCCACAAGGCAGAGAGCCTTGCGACAATTCTCCCACCACTTAACTGCATCTTCAGTGACAGGTAAGCAGCTACGGTTGTATTTGTCTTAAAGTTACAGTCTATGTCTTTGAATCACGCAAGTCTGTGTGGAGATCAAAAAAAGCACTAGTCCAACACCAGCACAGGTGTTTTACACAACACTAATCAAAGGCGAGGCCAGTACAACCTGTATGTCTTAAAGAGTATCCACGTTACACGACCTGGTAGGTCAATTCCCCATACATATGGAATATATAAGGGGTGGAGAGATAGTCTCGATACGATAGAGAACATCATGTCTAGAATTGGTGTCCCTTTAAATGTTATTAACACAAACTTACCAGTAATTAGGCCCACAGTGTTATGCTCGGTTTGTAGATTGTCGACCCAAACGCAGACAATGATGTTGGAAGTAGGGTATAAGGTAATTTATTGAAGGCAGCATGCAGGTGAACACTGGTTGTAGAGAGAACAAGAACATTAGGTCTCCAAGAGAGCAATTCAAAAAACTAGAAGTCTTACAAAACAATGATCTAACGTACTACATCGAACTGATGAATCCATCTGGCAGCAGGTAGCATGGAGTGCAGGGCTTAATCGGCGGGCACTGACTGCCAACCTGCTGCAGGTGAGACTGTGACAGCAGTGGGAGTGGGAAGCCCCGCCCAGAAAACAGAAAAAGAAATACACCAAGCACAAAATATCCACCACAGAATCTCACCAAAAATGACACACAGTCTATGTCAGTTTCTTAGGGTATTTTAAAAGTTACTCTAAACTAGCTAAATATAAGGTGTTAAGGATGGTGCAGGATCAAATACCTTTTTAATGTACATATGCATTTCATGTGCATCGATGCGTTTTTTGCACACCCAGAGATTCCCACCTAGACCATTTATCTCAGTTTTACTGCAGCTGACTAAGGGCCCCTACACACCGCTCAGACGTCCAACTCCCTTATCCGACCACTCTCTGACAGCTCTGTTGCCTTTTCTTTTCACGAGATGCAATAAGTGGGTGGCGCTTGTGTTGTGAGTTGTAAACGAGAGGCTTATGCACGCAACTCTCTTTAGTTTTGATCAAAATGAATCTTAACTATTTCAGATAAAAACAGCTGCATACTAAACATGCAGTGAGGCATTACCAAACGAACACAATTAATAACATAACAACTTGTCTCATGCCAGTACTGCAAAGCATGACAACGGGGAATGATGGAACAGAGTGCGTAGAAAACCAGTGTGCACACAGTATTCCGACCCTCCCACACATTGCGCTGATTCGTGAGCACACGCCAATCAAATAATCCAATGGCTTAGACATCCGACGGCCCACCTCCTCAGACTTTGCATGCTGAATTGGAGCCGACAACGTCTGCACAGCTCCAAAAGCTTCCAATGTAGCTGAACACACCAAACATATTTGTTCCCAACCTCGTCCAAGTCTCTCCGAATGCTTCAGACGTCCAAAGGTTGGGCCAGTGTAAGCAGCGGCTCAACTCCGAGCTCCTCCCGGGTGACAGAGCTCCTCACCCTATCTCTAAGGGAGCGCCCCGCCAACCTGCGGAGGAAACTCATTTCAGCCGCTTGCATCCGAGATCTTATTCTTTTGGTCATTACCCAAAGTTCATGACCATAGGTGAGGGTAGGAACGTAGATTGACTGGTAAATCGAGAGCTTCGCCTTTTGACTGAGCTCTCTCTTCACAATGACAGACAGATACAACGACTGCATCTCTACGGTCGCTGCACCCTCACAAGACCCCAAGATACTTAAACTCCTCCACTTGAGGCAGTAACTCTCCCCCAACCTGGAGGGATCAAGCCACCTTTTTCTGGTCGAGAACCATGGACTCGGATTTGGAGGTGCTGATTCTCATCCCAGCCGCTTCACACTTGGCTGCAAACCGCCCCAGGACATGCTGGAAGTCCTGGCCCGAAGGAGCCAACAAGACCACATCATCCGCGGAAAGCAGAGATGAAATCCTGTGGCTCCCGAACCAGACCCCCTCCAGCCCGTGGCTGCGCCTAGAAATTCTGTCCATAAAAATAATGAACAGAACCGGTGACAAAGGACAGCCTTGCTGGAGTCCAACATGCACCAGGAACAGGTCTGACTTACTGCCGGCAATGCGAACCAAACTCCTGCTCCGGTCATAGAGGGACCGTACGGCCCTTAACAGAGGGCCTCCGACCCTGTACCCCCAGAGCACCTCCTACAGAATGCCATGAGGGACATGGTCGAATGCTTTCTCCAAGTCCACAAAACACATGTGGACTGGTTGGGCAAACTCGCATGAACCCTCGAGTACCCTGCGGAGGGTATAGAGCTGGTCCAGTGTTCCACGGCCCGGATGAAAACTGCATTGTTCCTCCTGAATCCGAGGTTCAACTATCAGCCGAATTCTCCTCTCCAATACCCTGGAATAGGCTTTCCTAGGGAGGCTGAGGAGTGTGATCTCCCAGTAGTTGGAACACACCACCCTGGTCTGCCAGTGGCACTGTCCCCAACTGCCATGTGATGCTACAGAGACGTATCAACCAAGACAGCCCCACAACATCCAGAGACTTGTGGTACTCAGGGCGGATCTCATCCACCCCCGGTGCTTTGCCACCGAGGAGCTTTCAGACTGCCTCAGTGACTTGAGTGAAGTCAACCATGAGTCAACCTCTGAGTCCCCAGCCTCTGCTTCCTCTATGGAAGGCATGTCAGTGGGATTGAGGAGATCCTCGAAGTATTCCTTCCACCACCCGACAATGTCCCCAGTCGAGGTCAACAGCTCCCCACCTCCACTGTAAACAGTGTTGGTGGAGGACTGCTTCCCCCTCCTGAGGCGCCTGATGGTTTGCCAGAATTTCCTCGAGGACAACCGATAGTCCTCCTCCTGCGTGCTGCCACGTGCTTGGCCAGCCGGTACCCGTCAGCTGCCTCAGGAGTCCCCTGGGCCAACCATGCTCAATAGGACCCCTTCTTTCCCCCCCAGCGAGGCGACATTCCATGTCCCCATGGCTAGAGTCATCGTCTGGGGATTGGGTTGACGGGGCCCATAACCGCCACTCAAATCACACAGCACCTGCCCCTTATGAACCCTCCTGCGAGTGGTGAGCTCACTGGAGGATGAGCCCATGTTGCTCCTTCGGGCTGTGCCCAGCCGGGTCCTGTGGGCATAGACCCGGCCACCAGGCACTCGCCTGCGAGCCCCAACCCCAGGCCTGGCTCCAGGGTGGGGCTCCGATGACGCCAATCCGGGCGACGTAAACGTCCTCGATATTCTTTCTGTCATTTGGGACTTTTGAACCGATCTTAGTCTGGCCTGTCACCTAGGACCTGTTTGCCTTGGGAGACCCTACCAGGGGCAGTAAGCCCCAGACAACATAGCTCCTAGGATCATTCAGGTGCTCAAACCCCTCCACCATGATAAGGTGCCAGTTCAAGGAGGAGTCAGTAATCAGTGTGTTCAGTTAATTTCTATAGTATGACAATTTCAGCACATTTATACTTTCACACTGTGAGTTAAGTGCAATAGCATCTAAATTAATATAGTGTGTGTCAACTCACTTACAAGACAGGTAGAGAGTGAGAGTGCAGCTAGTATGAGTATATCAACACTGTGTAAAATGAGTGTTGAGACTGCTTCAAAGCTTCAGTACAAGTATGTATCAATATTATGGTATTTTTGACAACACTACAAAGTTAAAATACTACTTACCTTACATGTTCTCCATTTGAGAGTACTACAGAGGCAAGCTCTGTTTCTGGCTTAAAGAACAATTATGCTTGTTTTTTGTTTTCTTGTTTTGCAAAAAAAGAAAATGTGTGTGTTTTTGGTAGTTTATTTTAACAGAAATGTTAGCATTGCCTCACTTCAAAATATATTACAAAGTATAGTGTTCAAGCTAATTAACACAATTCGATCAAAACATCAGCTGAGGCTCATGGAAATGTCATAGTTTAGCCAGATTGTTCTCACATGTCACATAAAGCAGCAGCCTGGTTACCCTGCTGTAGTTACCCCTCTACATACATTTCTGGAGGCGATCCTGTGGTGTAGAATAAAGATCTAGAAAAGTCGGTTGGATGATTGTTGGATAGGTCATACTCAGGACTCTCCCCAGGGGAATGTGGTTTGAGTTCTGTGTGTGAGAAAGTAACAAAAAAATATTTGTTTTTAAGTAATTATGTTACTTAAGTAAGGTCACTTCTTTGAATGATATAATGTAAGTGAGATGACAGAACTTGCAAAAGTAAAGTTGTTACTTTAACACAGAGCATGATCTTTTTTTTTAGACCTAACCAACTACTTTTTGTGCCCAAGCCTAAACAAACCCTGACTCTTTCACAATGCTACTAATAACAGTCTAAAAATCATAATGTGTCATAGTAAGTGAAATGCACTAGCAAACAAGCACAGACATAAAAAAGACACACACGCACACACACACACACACACACACACACAATGAAGGCCCCCTGGGGATGTGTCTGAAACCTCCTGAGGCCATCAGACTAATTTGCACTCAATTATAAACCAAAGTTTTAATTCAGAACCTGTTAGGAGAGGGTGAATACATCCGGAATGAATATAAACAAATGTATGTTCTCCACATACAGTATCTAGTTTATAGCAGCTCTCAACCTGAGACACTGACTCCCTGACTGAAGAGTCATCCATTTATAACAGAACAAGAGCAGCACTGATAATAAACTTTGAAGATCACCGAGTAATGCTCTGGGAGGAATCATTACAGTAATCCAAAATATACTGAACAGGACATCTGATCTCCCACTGGCATTCAAGATCATAAAAAATGTAATAAAAATGAAGAACGTCATTTATATTGCTACATTAGTCTGAGACCACACAGCAAAGATAAACCATCAGCATCCATCAGAGCAGGTTTGGCCCCCTTAAGCATCTGCAGAAGGGACAAACACTTGAGAGGCGGGTTACATTATACTGTACCATCAGATGTTGCTAATACAGTGGAGACAGCCTCCCTCGTTTCCCTATTCACGGATGGCAGTTTCAATCTTCGACTCCCATCTCCCAGGTGTAACCCTATTCATGGGCTCCACTGGCCACTTGCACTGTGGGCAGCATGGCTCATAGCTAGGCTGGGGAGCAAGTTAAGAAACTGTCCTCAACTCCATCTCCGACACACAGGTGGGGCCCAGAGAGTGGGAAGGAAGGCTGTCTACATAAAAGAGAAGGAATGGTATGCTGGGTAGAGTGTCAGAGAGGACAAAACCTGAGATACTTGTGGTGTGCATGAATGTTAGAGAATTTGGCTGGTTAAACACATGGGATTTACCTAAACGTTGTCCAGTGTCTGATTGTCAGCCCTATGTGTGAGGGCCCTAACTCCCCTTACCTGCGGTGACTATTGCTGCATTCATGCTATGTCAGCAGAATGGAAAGAAGAGTTAAAAAAAAAACCTCATTGCCAAGGTGGTTAACCTCGTACTCAAACCAGATAAATTGAGGGAGATATTGTGACTGTCAGAAATGTACTAAATCTCAGACTTGCAATTCTAATTAAGAGACTGACATGAATGTTTTTTCAGCAGCTCATGATGACAGTATCGATGATATCCTGCAGGCAGATGTGGCTATATTAAAAATGTGTTGGCATCTATTTAGGCCATCTCTAAACTTACAAAACCCTGCCAGCCAGTCATCTCATTTTCTTTATTCCACTAATATTAATCATGGATATATCTTGTAAATACTTAGATTGTAAATAAAAACTCATTTATTTGTCTATGCTATGCCATGCTGTGTGTTGTCTGTGGCACTGCGCAATGGTGTGGCTCAATGTTTACACCATTAGTAGGGATCTATGGTGCAAAAGAATAAGTTACATCAGGCTTAGCACAAAGGAAAAATACACAGGAAATGTGTTATCTTTTCATGAGATTTGATTTGACTTATCCTTTGTAGTCTCTAAACAGAGGTTTAGCTCTAAGCATTCAGAACTACCACATCACCAGCCTAAAACCAAAAGCCCTGTAACCTCTGTTATATCACTGTATCTCTCACAGTCACAAACACACACACAAACATTTTCCTCTCTCACTGCTGGGAGGCTAGCAATCATTTTACATCTAAGGATCTAGGAGCAGTCACAGTTGCAGGTCTCAAACCCAGTTCAACAGTTGCAGTGATGATACTGAGCAGATAGAAGGAATGAAAGAACAAGAAGTGAAGATGTTAGGGGTTCAAGAATAGGGTCACTTGCATAGCATCAGTATTTAGATCAAATCATCAATAAACTATATATGTATGTATGTATGTGTGTATATTTATTTATATATATATATATATATATATATTCCTTTAAACTAGCTGTAATAAAACGACTTCTTAAGAAGTCGACACTTGATCTAGAGGATTTAGCCAACTAAAAACCCATATCTAACCTATCTTTCAAAGATTCTTGAGAAAATGGTTGCCAATCAGCTATGTGAGATGGAACTCAGTGCAGCTTTTGACACTGCTGATTATCACACCCTATAACAAAGACTTGAACATTTTATTGGTATTAAATGAGTTGCACTGAGCTGGTTCAATTAGCTAGGACCAATAATAACTTCAGGTTTGTATTTAGGACATAAAAACCTGGATGACTGGATCTAAACTCAGACAAAACAGTTATTATTATGTTAGTTATTATGACTATTTAAAATTCATCTGTAGAGTGTATAACTCTGTTGAGCTTTCAATTTTGCTGATTAAATGTACAATGATAATTGTTATAGTGACATAATTTTCTTCATGGAAAGTTTAAGAATAAATGAAAGCAGCCTCTCAAATCATAAAAGCGGAGTGTATGAACGGTGTGAACCTGCCTGTGTAGACACATCTAATGCATCCTTTATATATCAGGAAACAGTCTACGCTTTTGACTTTAGACTTTAAGACAGGAACACACCTGCCCAACTGTTGGACATCTGAAGTGTTTAGAGAGACAAATGGAACAAATATGTTTGGTGTGTTAAGATGTGTTGGAAGCTTTCGGAGTCGCTCGATCATTGATCCGATTCAACATGCGAAGTCTGAGGAGGTTGGCTCTCTGCCATCTGAGCCATTAGATTCGCGTGGTGTGTGGGAGCAGCGGAATAGTGTGTGCACTTTTTCTTCGCACTCCGTCATTTCTTGTTTTCAATGTTTTGCAGTACTGGCACGAGACTAGTTGTTTCATATGTCTGTTCAGGACGAGCAATCTGTGTTCGTTTGGTATTGCCTCGCTGCATGTTTAGTATGCAGCTGTCTTTGTCTGAAATAGCTAAGTTTTGTTTTGAAAAGTAAAAGACAGTAAAGTAAAGACAGTTGCATGCATAAACCTCTCGTCCAGCGTCTTTAACACTTGAGCCAGCTGCTTACTGCATCTCGTGCAAGCGCAGAGTGGAGCTGGTAGCATGTTGAAGCGGTGTGTTCAATGCAAAATTTCTGCCAAACGGGTCAGACAAGAGGCAACGGAGTGGTCGGAGAGTGGTCGGATAAGGCAGTTGGAAGTCTGGGCGGTGTGTGGGGGACATAAGATAGTGCTAAACAGCCAACAGCATGTATCACTGCTTACTTAACTGTTTTATATATATATATATATATATACATACATATATGTGTGTGTGTGTGTGTGTGTGTGTGTGTGTATGTGTGTGATACTCACAAAATAAGTGTTTTGTTGAGATATTTGTATTGTTTCATTTTCTCTCTGAGAGTCACTTTTTAGTTTATTGCTGTTGTATTATTTTATTATAGTCTGTCTAATTCAAAATGAGAAGTCACACAGAGAAACACACAGTGACGTGCTGTTGCATTAAATGGACACTAGGTGGCAACATTTACTGGCAGCACCACTGGGACTCGTTGCAGTGCATCGTGGAAGCGGGGCTCATAATCCAGATGAACAGAGAATGAGCAACAGTTCTAATATGAATCCCCGGTGATGTCTGGTCCATAAGCTAAAAGCTTGTTAAGTGTGTTAATAAAGTGTCACTGTACATGATGATTGTAGTGGAGAAAATGGCGGCCAGTGCCGTAACCAAATGTTTCCTTTTATTTATTTATTTCGGCTCCTGGGCATTTGTGGGTTATTAGGGCATGTGTGGAAATCAGTTTTGTGTGTGTAGTGCAGTGCTCGAAATGTTGACGTTAATGCTAATATGCAGTGTAAGATCAGCTACAGCTGCAGCCTTGGTGGAGGGTACACATACAAATTGTCAACAATGCTATGGTTCAAATTCATGGGTTAAAGCGGCAAGCTATGGGCCAGCCATGTTTGTTATTTCAGTTTGTGTTCATACAGGGTAGATGTGAAATAGCTAGACTACAAGGGAGATTTATTCTGGTATATTAAGTGAGCACTTAATGTACTTAACATACTTTACGTACCATTATATAAAGAAAAGACTCTTTCTATGAGAGGATGTAGATGATGTGTGTAAGGATGTAAGTGTATACATGATTGATGATAGACAGGTGACATGATGAAAAGGGAAAATGTTGATCTTTGGTTTAATACAAATTCTGATAAGTTTATTTAATGAAAATATGGAAAAATAGACATTCAATGTGAATGTTATCTAAAAACAGAGCCAGAGCGGTGGATCCAGTGTTGGATGTGGACCAGTCAGAGCTTATGGAGGGAGATCAGGAGGTATATTACGACCACATCAACTCATTCATGTATAGTAAGCAGTTACTTGAAACAGAGGACAGGGAAATGGTCCAGTTGCTGATGTTAAAAGACGCAATTGATGATGTAGTGAAATGTCGTGAAGATGATATGTCACTGTTAAATGTAAAGGGTGGTTCTGAGTTGCGTACTGTGCAGAGTGGTGAAAAGCTTGTTGACCTTGTTGGTTTGTCTGATGGTTTTGTCATTATCCAAACACCTCCTGAAATATCCACAGACACTCACATTCAGAGTCACCATACACCCATTTCTGTCAGTACTGCATTATCTAGTAATATTGCTGCACCAGATTCAGGCTTAGTTAAAACTAAATGTTAAATGCACCTGACACCGCAAACACTGATTTGCTTAAAGCCCTCGCTAGCTATGAAGAGCTGAGCAAGAAATTCATACATTGTATACCAGCCCATGTTAAACCGCCACAGACACATATGCCCAGTCAGCTGGGTAGCAGTCCACCAGGTGAGCCTGCTTCTCAGTCAGCTTGTGAGGGGATGGTGTCCTTAAGGGAACTCAGCTACCTACCTAGGAGTGAGTTCAAAGTACAAGGTGATCAGGTTCAAGATCATTTGCAAGAATGTCTGCAAGCAAATTGATGATGGAATCAGGGAGGGATTTTCCGACTCAGAGATTGTTCGTGGGGTAGTCAAAATTATAAGACCAGGCATCTTCAAAGAGATGTTGATCAACAAAGATGACATAATGATGACTGAACTCAAGGGGTTCCTCCAAACTCACCTAAGGGAAAAAAACAGCACAGAGTTATTCCAAGAGTTGATGTGCACAAAACAGGATGAGAACGAGACACCAGAACAATTTCTCTACTGGGTGAGCGTGTCAGTCAGTGTGTTTAAAACACACTGACACTGACATTAAGTACTCTGCAGCTACAGTACAAGATGTTTTTCTGCATACACTATACCAACGCTTTGGACACAAACACACTGATATACGCAGAGAACTCAAACCTTTGTAGTCAAGCAGTGAGATCACCGATGAGATGATCCTTCGTCATGTGATGAAAATCACCAGTGAAGAGAATGAGAGAATGAAAAGACTTGGCTCCTCCCGCCGACAAACAGCAACAAATGCACACAGCGCGCAGCTTGAGCCTGGTGGGGTAAAGGGACCCAGCCTTAAGTCAGAGAGTGTAGAGTCCAACTCAAATCACACGAAACGGGTTCCCCTGAGAGACCTCACGACCAAAGTAGAGGAACTCACCAGACTGGTTACAACAATGCAAAAACAAAACCAACAACAGCTAACTCACAATGGGCACCAATATGGTCAAAAGAGGACACAATCCAACCATGGAAAACCCTATGGTTGCCCCAGATGTGTGTAACAAGACAGACAAGACTGTAAACATTGTTTCATATGTGGGGATGAAGGAAGGACAGTGCCACAGTGGCTACAGTGGCCAAAGAGGCGGGGGGCCGAGTCTAGAAGTAAGTCCCAACTGTTAAGTGAGGCAAAGTTGACAAAATATGCCCTTTCACAACCTCGACCCCAGTAATGACAAGCACACAAAGGTGCCACACCCAAAAAGCTCAGGCCCCTCCTCAACCACCACGTGTAGCTAAAGCTAGAGCTGTTGCTAGCCTGATTGGGAAAAAGGCCCTAGTACAGAGCTACCTAAATGGCTTAGCAGTCACCTCATTGCTCGAACCAGGGTCACAAGTCAATATAATCAGCCGTGCCTGGAAAGATGAATACCTACCTGACCTTAGCATCCACCCCGTTTCTGAGATTTTAGGGGTGGAGGAACTGAGGATCATTGCAGCAAATGGCGGTCTCATTCCATATGATGGGTGGGTAGCTATTACAGTGAACTTGCCAGGGAATTTGGACCCCAATCTGTCCATTAGTGTCCCATTCTTCATCAGTGTCAGACTTGGACGAAAGAAGAGGACTCAGATGCAGTATGGCAGAAGTACAATCAAGTTTTATTAATCTGATTCTTTGACTTCTCAGGAATGAATGATAACAAAAAACTATGAAAATTCTGAGACAGACACAAGACAGACAACATAGAACACAGAGAACAAAAGGCGCTCCCGCAGGAGGAAAACTACACTGAACTAGGATCAAAATTAAAGTATGAAAATTACAACAAAAATACACTCCGAAGAGGATGCACAATGGCTATTAAACTTATCTATTCTATCTTATGAAAATTAACCAACAAAAATTCACTCACGAGGAGGAAAACCAAAAG
>JARJLU010010074.1:26275-41025 GCA_030272975.1 Sparidentex hasta
GACGAAATACTTTGGCACGGAGACAGGGGAAGACAAAGACTTTATACACATGAGGAAGGGGAGCACAGGTGGAAACAATCAGGGATTAGGGATGACGTCAGACCGGAACACAAGAGGAAGGGCAAGTGACCTGAAACGAGAGGAGAATGAATTTTTTTTAAAAAACAGGAAGTTCACAAGACAGATCCCAAGACAAGACAACCTCACCGCGCTGTGACAATCAGCAGCTATCCCATGGATAGACCCTTGCTAATACCAGTACTTGCTAGTCTTCTTAGCAATGCCATATCTGTCCCCAGTCAAACAGCTGAAGCTCTTGTCAACTTTATTCAGACATCAAAGTTAGTCATGCAGCAGGGACATGTGAGAACAGGGACCAAGGACACCAAATTCCCAGCAGGTCAGGTGTCATGGGTGAAGTGCTGGCTCACATCAAACATGGATGCCTCTACCCAATTAGTGCTGTTTGAAGCAGATGAAGACAATCTGTCATCTGGACAGTGGGATGTAGGGCCAGGTTTGTTACAAATCTAGAACCCATCCAAGCCCTATGTCGCCATTCTAATTGGCAATAACACCAATCATGACATCACAATACCACGTAAAACAGCTCTAGGGATCCTGCAACATGTTGAAAATGTGGTGGAGGCAGAGGTCCTGGACAAATCACAGCCTGCTGCGATCGTCAGCGTGGTCACCACCACTGATGTCAGCAGCTTAGATTCACCTCTCTGGCACCCACCGCTAAACCTTGACCACTTGGAGGAAGAACAGCAGGAGGCTGCTAGAAAGAAGCTGCATGAGGAGTCAAACGCCTTTGCTAGGGATGGAGATGACGTTGGCTGTATCCCAAATACGAAAAGACGAAGTCCCTGTGCAGAGAGCTTACACTTCCATCCCCAAACCACTGTTTAAAGAGGTAAAGGAGTATATTCAAGATCTTATTGTAAAGGGATGGATAGTGAAATCCAAGTCCGCCTATTCTGCCTCAGTGGTGTGAGTGCAGAAGAAGGATGGCACTCTGCACCATTGTATAAATTATCACCTCCTAAATCAAAGAACTGTACCTACCAGACATCCCCTTCTGCAAATACAGGATTTGACAGACACGCTGGGTGGGTATTCGATGTTCAGCATACTTGACCAAGGTAAAGCTTACCATCAGGGGTTTATAGCAGAACGGTCACACCATCTCACCACCTTCATCTCCCCCTGGGCGCTGTACGAGTGGAAAAGAATTCCATTTGGAGTTTCTAATGCACCTGCAGCTTTTCAGAGGAGCATGGAGGAGATGTTTGGGTCCCTGAGAGATGAGTGCTGCATTCCATACCTGGATGACCTACTGTGCTACTCCAGATCCCTCAGTGACCACATGGAGGTGATCCACAAGGTTCTCCAAGCACTGCATCATGGGGTGAAGCTACGGCCAAAGAAGTGCGAGATGTTCCAGAAGGAGGTTCGCTATGTTAGGCGCTTGGTATCAGCCCAGGGGGTTTGAGTTGACCCCAAAGACCTTGACGTGGTGCTGGCTTTAAAAACCAAACCACCCCAAACAGTTGCCGACCTCCGTCAGGTTCTCGATTTCCTGAGCTCCTACTGGTCCTACATACAGGACTTTGCTAAAATAGCGAAACCACTGTATGAGCTGCTCCAAGTTAAGTCCTCCATGCCACAACTCCCTCCACAACACTGCAAGTCCAAGGGTCCCAAACTCCCATCCAAAACACCCAGTGAGTGGAAGGCGGATCACCAAAGCACCTTGGAAAGGCTAGTCAGTATGCTGACCAACCCCCCAATTCTCATGTACCCCAACTTCGAGGAACCATTCGTCCTACACACCGATGTATTGGAGAAGGGACTTGGCGCAATCCTCATCCAACAACAGGGTGGGAAAATGCGAGTGATCGGTTATGGATTACAAACTCTGACACCAGCGGAAAAAAGTGACAGTGCCTAAAGCTAGGCCTAAGCTCAGAGGGGATCGAGCATTTGTCGTTGCAGCTCCAAAGATTAGGAATGGATTGCCACTGCACAGGCCTTCTCTCTGTCTGATTTTAAAATTCTTCTTAAAACCCACCTCTTTTCTTTGGCATTTGACACCATGTAGAGTGTTGATTTTATGTGTTTTTATGTGATTTTATTTGTTTTCATGTGTATACATGCATATTTTCATCTCTGTTTTATCCTTTTGTGCAGCACTTTGGAAACCATGTGTTTGTAAAAATCGTGCTATATAAATAAAGTGGATTGGATAATTATTAATCAGAGTTACAAACTGACAGTTTAGTACCTTTATATGAGACAGATTTTGTGAATTGGCTGTCTTTTCCCATCTTTAAGGGTGGTGCCCTGAGGTGATCTATGTAAACTGGATCTTATTATTTATCATGATTAATAATGATCCCTGATAATCATTTCTTATTATTGATAGCCGGATTTAATCGCAAATTCCCTGTTAAGATAATCTGAAGCACTACCCTGTTTCAATGTTTGAAACATTGTGGTCTTATTCTTTCTCCTGTTCGTCTCCTTCCAACATCCTTCTGTTACTGCCATGAATGTCATACTTAATTTATATTAATCAGTAATTAGTTGCAGTCATCCACTGTGAAAGTCAAGTCAAGAGTTTGGCCTTGTTTCCCCCGCTAAGAAGTGGTTTAGAAACTGCTACTTATCTTCTGAGACCACAAGATATCTTTATTTTTGAATTTTTGTTCTTTGTTAAGCAAATTCTGTATCTCTAGTGAAGTTGCTTTTTTTCTCTCAGGGAACTAAGTCTGATGTACTTAACTTCCAATGGAGTATTCACTCCGTTTCATCCTAATCGTGCTTTGGATACCACTAATCTGGTTTTTAAACTGTTTCATTTCCTGTGTCCAATATATTATTTGTCAGATTATTGCAAGTTCTCCAAAAGGCACCAAAATGACAGAGAAGTCGAGGTCAGCGAATTGAATTGGCTGCAGCGAAGCGTCGGGGACTAAACTATGCTAAAAGAAACAGCTTAACTGGGAAATTAGCAATTGTGACCAAAACCTACAATTGAGATATAAACATGTTTATTTCTGCTGTAAAGCTGGAAATATTTAGACATGAGGTCTTGAATTGTTTTTGGATCCAGTCTTAAAGTGAAAGTCACCAACTCTTGGCTCAAACTCATTTTCAGTGGGAGTACATCGGGCACTTTTATGCTAGCATCAACATCGTTTTTTTAAAACACTAAGAAGGCTCAACACAACATGAAATTTTGCTCATAGTATCACCAGGGTCTCTACACATGAACACAAGCATTAAGAACATTGTTTGTATACACAGATTTTACTAAAATGAGAGTTTTTGAGCAGCTCACGTTAGATGTAACTTGTTCCTCTAGCCGTCGTCATGGCATCCTGGGCGTACTTGGGTATCGACACGTCTGGGAATAGTGTATGTGGTTCAGTTGAGCTATGTGTAGTTGAGCTGTGCTAAGTGGCTATTTGAGGAACAGCAGTTTTTGTACATCTACACTAGCTTCATTTCTGAGCCCCATAGGCTGCCCCTTGATTGTATCCTTAAGGAACATGTCTGTGGCCTATACGTATATCATGATAAACACTAGAGAGGCTCCTCATTGGCAGTGACATCTTTATAAACCCAGCATCAGCCCATGGAGATAACACATTTTAGCCCAGTGGGAACCTTGAGCTCAACAGCCTGAGCAGCACACCTTGCAAAGGGGGCAGCTTAAGATGACCTCATCACTTTCATCCCAGTGATCTCAGCCCTGAGCCAAATGGGTGTGTCTCCTACAACTCTCCACCATCTCTTTTCCTTTCATCAAACCAGAAATATAGTACCATGGTGATTTTTTTCTGCCAGGCTGCAGGTGCACTGCAGAGCTGAATGTGCAATATGACTGTTCACAAAGCTAAATAGCTAAATGGAGCAACATTCAGAACCAGTGAGCAGTTACTCTAGCAATAAATCTACCAATGGGCTGTCCACCAGAAAAAAACACAAATGTTACTTGAATGGAGCCCCAGTCTGGAGGTGTTTATTGGGAGCCTGCTGATTGGAGTATTTAAGTGCAGGTGCAAGTGAGGACATTTGATGCAGATATTAGATCTTGTGATCTTAAATTATGGTTCATAAGTGGATCAGAAGTGATACAGGATTATCAAGTTTCTATATGGGACCACTGTTAGCTGTTACTTTTAAGCCTTGATGGAGGTATGCTCGCTATATTGGGTGCCTTTCTGGTTATTTAGGGGTTGGTTGGGAGATTTTGTTGTTTTACTCTGTTACCAGTCTTACTACTGATCTGAGCTGACATGTCCTTGTTGTAGTTTCATATAGCAGTCAAACATGACTGGTATCAATCTTCACATTTATGTCATACATAATTTCAATCTTTTGAGTATGAAACCACAATTAAAATGTTGAATTGGTCTTTTGCATCCTCAGTACACATACAGTCATCTGTCAACAGAAAAAACACACAAAAGCACACCACAACAGTTGCCATTTTGCATACTGGTCAATCACAGAGCTGAAAACATAAACAACTGGGGATTTAGGTCACCAGTGAAAACAGAGCAGGGGCTTCGAAGGGGAGGAAAGCAATAAGTAAGGATTGGATTAGGGTGCTGTTGGTGTGTGCCACAGTAAAACCATCTCAGAGGGCTCTGAGTGCTTTATCTCCTGGAGTGTCTTGGCAACTGACTTCCTACCCCCTCTGAAGGGAAGGGAATTAGGCTCAAAAACACACATACATTCACACACAGTCATGCATACTGGACTCATACACAATTATTTAATGTACGCACACACACACAAACAAACACACATGCGCCCACACACACACATACACACATGCGCCAACACACACACATACACACATGCGCCCACATAAAAACACAAACACACACACACATGCACACATAAACACACACCATTGCCAAAATATGAAGAGTGCAGCACATCTGAAGCGAGCTCACTGGGCCTAACATACCCCCTGGGTGAAAATCCACAGGGGCTCCATGCCATTAACTTCTAACCAATACAAATTTATGACACGGCATTCTTTATGCCTCTACATCCTTAGAAGGTCCATGCATGTAGAGGCAGGAAGAATGAAGCCTCAAAAATACACCACTCGGTCAGTTATTCTAAGCATGTAGCTGATAACAGTATAGATTCTGCAGTAGACTGCAAAACCCTCCAGAAGTGTTAAGGTGAAAATGTTAAATTTTCAAGTCCTCCAAATAAAGGATTAAATAAGTCACTTGCTTTCCATGATCTGTTTTGTGTAACAGCCATACTACTGGCTGTAGTTGCTGCAGCAGGCACAGCAGTTTGTTACGAAAAATGAAGTGTTGAGAAAAAGTCAGGAGAGCTATTCAAGTTTTTATGTTAAGCTCACAGTAAAGTTGAGTGTGTGAACAGAAACTGTGGACTGCAAGTTTTTTTAACACAATATTGGAGACAAGAATGGATAGAGTGTCTGTTCCTATCCATCTACCTCCCTGCTGATCAGGCAGCCGGTCACATGGAGTTTCTGACGGAAATAATTTGAAACATTCACAGTGGCCATCGACGACTGGACAGTTTACCTTCCAAGTCATGACCTATTTTTGTGACCTAGATTTCTCCCTCTTGGACAACTTTGGGACTACCATCTTGACTTTTATTTGCCGTGGCAACAATTAAGCACTTTTCTGTACAGTGGCTTAGTCTCCCTTGCTGTCTTTAACCACCAGCCACTTCTAAAAACTAAGGTGCATCACATCAGTCAGCCCCTGCACCCTTGTCCCCAGACCTGCACAATGATGTAAATGTCAGACTGCAAAAGCTCTTGGAGGCAGACATAATAGTCTGATAGACTGACAGATCCCATAGGATTTCTCACTTAATGGTGACAAGTAAAAGTCAGGAGGTCTGCATCCATGCACCAATGTCAAGTTAGCAAACAAGGCTGTGATCCCAGAAAAGTATTCAGTGCCTACAGCCGAGGAATTAACTGCCAAATTCCACCAGGTTTTCCGCAGGTTTTTCGCTACACCCACATTCAGAAAATCATGGCCACCATCTTTGCTGGGGTGGTCATCTACTTAGACAACATAGGAGTACATGGTGAAACAATGCCCCTCCACCCTGAACAGCTGATTAGAGTACTCAATATCCTCTCCAGCCACAACCTCACACTAAACAGAGGTGATCATCTTCACTGTGCCCACAATTGAATTTGTTAGGTTTCCACTTGACCGCTGACAGCTTCAGCCCACTTGACTCTAATGTGGAGGCCATGCAGTAACTCAGTGATCCATACAACTGTCATTGTTCCTTGGGCTGACAGCCTCCTACCTGCTTTTGCTCCCCAGTACTCAACCAACGCCCTACCTTGGAGAGTTTCTGAAAAAGGACAACCCAGACATGGACTCCTGTGCTTCTGACCTGGCGAGCCTGACAATCCTGACCTGTGATGCCTCCTGTATAGCTGTCAGAGCAATGCTGTCCCAGTTCCTGCACTGAACAGTCTTGCACTGCAGACAGACCACCAGGCCTTCAAAGCCCTGCTTCCTTAAACTGGGTCAGTGCACAAACAACTACGGGACTAATTCTAAGTTTTTTCAGTTTCTTGAAGATGTTTCACCTCTCATCCAAGAAGGTTTCTTCAGTCCTAACTAACTGGAGGGGAGTTTCAGGCTTTTAAACTCTGTGCGGGAGTCTCCTTACAGAGTTGTTAAGGACATATGTGAGCTCTGAGTTTCAGAGCCATTAGGGCCACTTGTGGGTTGCTAGGTCTAGGTGAGCCCAGGTGTGAATGTTTGATAAGCTGTCTGAGGAGTGAACTCATTCCTGCATTGTAGGTGGGTGATACATAGTGTCATTCTTATTTAGTTCATTTTATTGTCATTCAATATATTAAAAACCTACCATGATCTGGATGACTGAGAACCTTCATCAACAACTAAGGGACAACTTCACCAACCAGCAGAGAAAATGTAGGCAGGCTTGCTCTCTACAGCCACTGTCGATCCCACATTGGACCTGGACCCAGATGCAAATTAACCTTACTTTATCCATATGATCCATGCCCCGTTCACCTTTCACGTCCTCAGCCATGCATCAGCCACCAGACACGCATGGAGGATGGCCTTCCCCCGTGGATGAACTGCAAAATTGAACAGTAATTGATGATAGGGAATATGCAGGGGCTTCCCTTGTATCAGCTGCAGCAACCTGCAGTTGTTTCACCAGCAGCAGGGCATTAACAGAGCAGCAAGGTGACTGATGGTGAGCATCGAATGAAACAGCACTTTGACAAGACACTCAAGAGATGTGTTTAATAAAGTTAAACCTGTGAACAAAAGTTGTAGCCTTGAAGTTATTAAAGTTATGGAACACTCTGATCTGGACAGCATGATCAGGACAACAACATTTGTCTGTGCTTTACTAACCATAACGGTAAAAAAAAAGGAAAAAAAACTGTTTTCTCATATGACACCATTATGTCTTAGGTTTGGGCACATAAACTACTTGGTTAAGGCTAAAGACACCTTATGGTTTCAGGTCATTTTTCTAGCTATGGTTTAGTCACCATTGATAATCATGATGGTTATCATGGTTATCAATACATACCATGCATCCCTCTTGTTCTACATTGTGCCTTCATTAACACTTCCTTTGTTATCATTTGCACTACTATATTTCTCTTCTTGCTCTTCTAAGTGCTACAAATTGCTTCCTTTATCTGACTTTCTATCTGCCCTCCTGTTTGCCAGGACCCCAATTACACCGTAATAATGTGATTATTATGAGGTCCTGGTCAAAAAAACCCATGTTGTTCTGTCAATTTCAGATAGGAATCTAACTGAGGCCAATCTATCTATAATTTACTTCATAATTACTACAGCCACAGGAGGGCTCCTCAGTGGCAAAGCACCGGGGGTGGATGAAATCCGACCCGAGTACCTCGAGTCTCTGGATGTTGTGGGGCTGTCTTGGCTGACATGTCTCTGCAGCAGTCGGGGACAGTGCCTCTGGACTAGCAGACCCGGGTGGTGGACCCTCTATTCAAAACGGGGGACCGGAGGGGGTGTTCCAACTATCGGGAATCACACTCCTCAGCCTCCCTGGGAAAGTCTACTCCAGGGTATTGGAGAGGAGAATTCGGCCGATAGTCGAACCTCAGATTCAGGAGGAACAATGCGGTTTTTGTTCTGGCCGTGGAACACTGGACCAGCTCCATACCCTCCACAGGGTGCTTGAGGGTTCATGCGAGTTTGCCCAACTAGTCCACATGTGTTTTCTGGACATGGAGAAGGCATTGGACCATGTCCCTTGTGGGATTCTGTGGGAAATGCTCAGGGTTACAGGGTTACAGAGTACAGGGTTGGAGGCCCTCTGCTAAGGGCTGTACGGTCCCTGTACGACCGGAGTAGGAGCCTGGTTTGCATTGCCGGCAGGAAGTCAGTCCTGTTCCTGGTGCATGTTGGACTCCAGCAGGGCTGCCCTTTTGACGCTGGTTTTTGGAATTCACTGGAATTTCTAGGTGCAGTCAGGGGCCGGAGGGGGTCTGGTTCAGTAGCCACAGGATTTCATCTCTGCTTTTTGCGGATAATGTTGTCTTGTTGGCTCCGTCGAGCCAGGACCTCCAACATGTTCTGGGGCGGTTTGCAGCCGAGTGTGAAGCAGCTGGGATGAAAATCAGGACAGGATGGGAGGGAAAACAAAAATCTGAAAGAAAAAAAAAGAAAATTTCAAAAATTCCCCCCATGTCGAAATGCAAGTGGTTGGACTATTATAACTCACAAACAAATCATCCTCCTAGTGCCTTTTTCCTCAGTCCTCAGCCTCTGCTTCCTCTATGGAAGACATATCAGTGGGATTGAGGAGATCCTCGAAGTATTCCTTCCACCGCCCGACAATGTCCCAAGTCGAGGTCAACAGGACTGCTTTGCCAGAATTTTCTGGAGGCCGACCATTAGTCCTCCTCCATGGCCTCCCCGAACTTTTCCCAGACCCAAGATTTTGCTGCCCGTGCTGCCGCTCGCTTGGCCTGCCGGTACCCATCAGCCGCTTCAGGAGTCCCCCGGGCCAACCAGGCTCGATAGGACTCCTTCTTCAGCTTGACAGCATCCCTTACTACCCGGAGTCCACCACCGGGTTCGGGGATTGCCGCCACGACAGGCACCGGAGACCTTACGTCCACAGCTCCGGACAGCCGTGTCAACAATAGAAGTGGAGAATATGGTCCATTCGGACTCAATGTCCCCAGCCTCCCTTGAGATCAGGTCCAAGCTCTCCCGGAGGTGGGAGTTGAAGACCTCCCTGACAGAGGGTTCTGCCAGACGTTCCCAGCAGACCCTCAAAATATGTTTGGGTCTGCCAGGTCTGTCGAGCTTCCTCCCCTGCCAACGGATCCAACTCACCACCAGGTCATGATCAGTTGACAGCTCAGCTCCTCTCTTCACCTGAGTATCAAAGACATACGGAGGTCATGATGATGATCCTGGTGCCACGAGCACATATGGACACCCTTATGCTTGAACATGGTGCTCGTTATGGACAAACTGTGACTAGCACAGAAGTCCAGTGACAAAACATCACTCTGCTTCAGATCGGGGAGGCCCTTCCTCTCAATCACACCCCTCCAGGTAAAACTGTCACTGCCCACGTGAGCGTTGAAGTCCCCCAGTAGAATGACGGATTCCCCAGTTGGAGCACTCTCCAGTACCCCTCCCAGGGACTCCAAGAAGGTCGGGTACTCTGCACTGCTGTTCGGCCCATAGGCATTTAAATGGAGTTCTGAAGAGATGCTTTGCATGCCTTAACTACTTGCGAGTGGAACCACAGGGAGCACGCAACATAATACTTGCGGGTATTGTCCTGCACAACATTGCTACCACGCGCAATGTCCCTCTCTGTGATGATGTTTATGATGCACCTGAGCCTGTTGAAGAACCAGACCAACCTCTGGCGTTCTGTCAGAATGAGGGACTGACTGGACATGTAGTAAGGGTTGCAATTGTTAGAAATTATTTTTGACAGGTTCGTCTCTGACGATTGTTTCTTTGAAATTAATATACAGTGATAAATGACATAAAAATTGAATATAATATTTTTGTTTGATATTAAAATCTGATTGGGATATATTTCATGGAGACAAGATCATTTTTGGATCAAAGTTATCCAAATCCTACTGAAATGTTTTGAACAACACAAACTGAAGGTTTGATCCGGATCAAAACTAGGATTGGATTCCGTGATCTAATCCGATTTCAAAATCCTTCTTTCCCTTTTGAATAACCCATTTTCAAGATTTGATCCAATCCGATAACCAAAATCCAATCAGATTACCTTTGAACAACTGGCCCATTATGATAAAGTTCTCCAAGGACATGGGATTACTTGATGTATGGCGAACCTTAAATCCAACTCAAAGGGATTATACACATTAATCCCCAGTTACAGGAAATTACTCAAGGCTTGACAATTTTTTTTTATTCTCTAAAGACATACAATAGTTAAGAAAATTCCAATCCAATCCAATGTTGCTTTGAAAAACCGGCATAAAAGTAAGACGGATTACCTGATCCTGAATAGCAAAAAATGAAATGTTCAAATCCAGATCATTTTGATCCAGATTAAATGTTTTGAACAGCAGGCCTCAAATGAGTGTCTTTTTGGGCCTTATGTTTTCTGTTATTTTGTGAATCCAACTTTTCATTCATGAGTAAGTAAAAGTCTCCCCTTTGCGCTGTAATTAAATCAATAATCTTCTCAATTAAACTTGTCCCTTCTTCGGGAGGGTTGTGTAGGTTTAATAATGTAATTTATTCTCCATCTATCTTCCCTACCTCAAAAACATATCTGCCCTCTTTATCACATACTGTAATCTCTACTTCAAATGGAAGATGGTTCCTTATCATTGTTATAATGCCTCTTTTGGATGTGTGATATGGAGAATGAAAGACGTGGGCTTTAAACAATTTGGCTAATTTCTCATGTTCCATTTTGGACAGACGTGTGTCCTGCATAAATACAATGTCTCCTCCTTGGGACTTCATATGTGCAAGCACTTTACTCCTCTTTATTGGCTTGATCACGTCATTCACATTAAATAAAATGAATTAATATTCATACACTAACACATAACATATTCTGTTTGCTATTACTTGTATTAAGTTTACCAAGTTGCATTCAACCTATATCCTGTAGACCTGAGTGCCTAATTTAAATAGAAAATATTTAATCCATCCTCAAGAAACCTTTGAGACCAAAAAATAGATACAAAAATATAAAAATAATGACAAAATATGACTTCCACTTGGGCTGCCATACTTAAGGTAGCTATTCACAGTCTTCCATGCTTGTATCAATCAAACGATAAAATATGAATTCCACTTGGGCTACTATATTTCACAGTCAGAAAACGCAGCGACTGAAAACGCACTTTTTTGAAAATTAGTGAAAAAAGCTGAAAATGCAGCCCTCCCGATTTTGTTTCTTTCAGAAACAATGACACCATCGCCCCACCCCTTGACCTCTAGCCTCCGACCTCTGAACCCCGCGAAGTCTCATAACAACAACAATAGCGGACTACTGTTTGTGTCTTTTGCAACTTACTTGCCTTGTAGTCAAGTGTGAGTCGCAGCAGCAGTTCAACCTCATTATCGATCCACACAAACGCTTCTGATTTCCTTGCACAAGCCATTTTCATCTTCTTCTTCTTGTTTTCAGATTCTCCTTCTACTGTCTACTGTCGCCACCTAGAGGCCTGTAATGTGAACTACAGTGTTTTGAGTCATTTCCAGTTGATCCGTGTGGACACAAATATTCTTGAAACGATGCCAAGGAAAATGGAGGAAAAAAAAGATTGTTTTGGTACGTGTGGACAAGGCCTCTGTCTTGCTTCCAGCAGCTGTAAAAACAATCAATAAAGACAATCAGTACTGTGCGATGCACTGCGTATGAACACAACACATCTATTAATGCACCTGAAAAATAGTCACATTGACCAAAAACAGATGTAATCTAATACGTCTTACCCTCTTTGTTCTCGGTCAAAGCTGAACTCCGAGCTGAACTATTCACAGCTTCCACCTGCGATACAAGATCTGGTTGTTTCGACCTGAAGTCTTACAGACAGCTGGAAAACAATTAAATGAGAGTGGTATGAATAAAAAAACCTAAGTCACAGTGAAATTAAACAAGGACGGAGAAAACCGTAAAAGTCAATGGCGTCATTATCAGCATCATGTAAACCTGGACTTGCACACATAGCTCCGAGCAAATAAGAGTCATGGCCTCGTTATGAGACGAGGTTAGTCTGCGAAAACAAAATGCTCGCAGCGAGAAACCTCCATGTCCCTCTGCGGCAGCAGAGCGCCCTCCGTAGGCAACTCTCCATGGCAACCCAGCAAATAGTCTACTGGAAATTTCTTTGACACAGAAATGACCCAGATTGAAATGTAATCTATAGCCCTAGTGGATGAAATTCAATTTGGTTGCTAAACATGCAACTTTTAGCAACCAAATTGAATTTCATCCAATTAGCATTATCAGCTAATTAAGGGGTGACACTACAGGTGAAGAATAGGGATTTTTTTAACTAATGTATATCACCATGAAACTTCCCCAGTTGATCACTTCCATTTAGACAATTATTTTTATATTAAGTTTTCTGAAATTGTATTTTTAAATATGCAAATGAGGCATTATCTAATTAAATATGTGATAATTTCAGGTTCCAGGTTCCAGGTTCAAAATTCCTGTTTCATTCTGTTGAAATATTATAGCCAAAGGTTTTTACAAAGAGAATTTTAGATATCTCTTTTTAACATTCCATAAATTAGAAAATACTTTCAACAGCCATAAAAAAAAAACTATTTTCACCCTGTTTTTAGGAATAAAATCTTACATAAACCAGGCTATGAATTATATGTGAACAAACCCCTCTGTTAAAACCTTCAGAATATAGATAGGAATAAAACTGGAAAGATTGGTGTATATAAGTGCTACTGAAGTGGAGAGTTTTGTCTCAGAGTATGAGAAAAAACTCATTTTGAGAAATGGCCTTTAAATGTATGTATTGTATCATCTGTTCCTGTCTTTTACCCATCCTCCTCCAACAGCCACATTGAAAAGGGCATGTTGGAATGTTTGGCAGACATCGCTGCTTGGACATCTGCACATAACCTCAAACTCAGCCTTAGTAAAAGTGAACTCCTCTTCATCCAAAGGACAGACTGCCCCACGCATCTGAGTATAATCCTCGACAACAGACTGTCCTTCACCCCCCAACATCACTGCTGTGGCCCGATCCTGCAGATTTGCCCTCTACAACATCCGCAGGATCCAGACTTTACTCACAAAAGATGAAGTGCAACTCCTGGTCTAAGCGCTGGTCATCTCCCACCTGGACTACTGCAACTTCCTCTTGGCTGGACTCACAGCCTCTGTGACTAATTTATGGAAGTGTATCCAGAACGCTGCAGTGCACCTTGTTTACAATCTTCCTAAATTCTCCCATGACCTCCACTGGCTTCCTGTTGTGGCCTGCATCCAATTCAAGACGAGGGTGCTGGCCTTTAAGGCTGTCAATGGAACTGCACCCGTCTACCTCCAAACACTGGTCAGACCACACACCCCAACAAGAGCATTTCACTCTTCTACATCAGCTGGCTTACCCATTGCTGAGAGCAAACAAAGCCTGATCAGCGAAGTCGCAACTCTTCTCTGTTTTGGTACCTCAGTGGTGGAACAAACTCCCGACCAATGTGAGTAAAGCAGAGACACTCTCCATCCTCCACAAAAGACTCAAGACTCATTTGTTCAGACTTCACCTCAACCCTGCATAGCATGAATCCCTCCTGACCCCCCACCCCCCCCAAAAAACAAATACAAATTGCATGTACTTGGTATGTTCGTATCGTTGGCACTTTTATCATAGCACTTAACACTTAAAGAATCTTTGACAAATAGCAGTTATGATCCTCAGATGAGGGCTTAGTGTAAATGTAATACACACGTCTTTAAGTTAAATAATGTTTTCCTGCCACTACAGGGTTCTGGACATCTGGCTGTGTTAAATTGTTGACTGCTATATACTGTTTTGGCCAGATCTCCAGGGTCTCAGAGCAGATGACTACAGTTCCCCTGCTCATGTTACTGCCTCCTCCAATCCTGTTTGTGATGGAAATTTTGTACTTAAAACAGAGATGTGAACTGAAGTCTTACACAGGAATGTTCAAAATGGAGTTTTTAACATGACCTGTAACTTGTGACCTTGTTTTAGGTCGTTTCATTACCTATGTCTGGTGTTGAGTGACCATTGGAGCTTATCACTTCCTTCTCTGTGAAGTATCCCTTTAAGTGCAGGTCATAAATTAAGAACTATCGTAGTGAAAAACACACCCACAAAGAGGGATAAATACCATGCTTTTCTCTTCACATATTGAGTCTTCACTTTGTAACAGACCTGCGTGTTGCTCTGTGAATGCTCCTCTTGTACAAGATTAAAACCTTGTTTGAACCTTGAGTTGATTCCGATCTCCTTCCTCCAGTTCTAAATTATCGCAGAATTATTTTAACAAAATTTTGGCGCCCAACGTGGGGCCCCAATATCTGTCGCTCTCTCCATATCAGCGGACCTGAAGACCTTGCAAGGCGGAGGAAAAAATCCTCTTGAAAAGACCTCCACCGCGAGGCTCCTACAGCCTCGTTTGGACAGGGAGGCCAGGTCCCCTGGAGAGTGGGACAGTGAC
>JARJLU010010075.1:0-54809 GCA_030272975.1 Sparidentex hasta
AAAAAAGGAAATTCATTAACAATCCCCTTCTTACCCTCAAGCTCAAGCCCTCTACCAGAGGCCTGGGGGTTTGAGGGTTCTGCGCAGTATCTTGGCTGTTCCTAGGACTGCGCTCTTCCGGACTGAGGCTTCAGATGTGTTTCCTGGGATCTGTTGGAGCCACTCTCCCAGTCCGGGGGTTACCTACCTACCTACCTTCTGTGGTATGGCCCATTGGGATTTGGGTACTTCTATTCCATACTGGTTGCAGATGTTCCTGTATACTATCCCAGCCACTTGGTAGTGCCTCTCCATGTACGCTGATCCAGCTAGCATCTTACACCCTGCTACTATGTGCTGGACTGTCTCAGGGGCTTCTTTGCACAGTCTGCATCTTGGGTCTGATCTACTCTGGTAGATCCTGGCCTCCATGGCTCTTGTGCTTATGGCCTGCTCTTGTCCTGCCATGATTAGTGCCTCTGAGATGTCTGTCAGTCCTGCATTTTCCAGCCACTGGTAGGATTTCTTGATATCAGCTACTTCTTCTATCTAACGGTGGTACATGCCATGTAGGGGCTTGTCCCTCCAGGTTGTCATGCTCCTCCTCCTCTGCACTCTCATCAGGGTTCTGCTGCCTGAGACATTCACTTAGCAGTTCATCCTTCAGGCCATTTTTTTGATGTATTCTCAAATTTTCGATGTTTCATCCTGGACCGTGGCCTTGACGCTCACTAGCCCGCCACCTCCCTCTTTCTGTTTAGTGTATAGCCTCAAGGTGCTGGACTTGGGGTGAAACCCTCCGTGCATGGTGAGGAGCTTTCTAGTCTTGATATCTGTGGCTTCTATCTCCTGCTTTGGCCAGCTTATGATACCAGTGGGGTATCTGATGACTGGTAGTGCATACATGTTGATGGATCGGACCTTGTTCTTACCATTCAGCTGACTTTTCAGGACCTGAAAATACCTGGAGGTATTTGGCTGTGGTTGACTTCCTTGTGGCCTCTCCATGGTTTCCATTAGCCTGTGGGATGCCAAGGTACTTGTAGCTGTCTTGGATATCACCTATGTTGCCCTCTGGTAGGTCAATCCCGACAGTCCTCATCTTGCCTCTCTTTGAGACCATCCGGCCACACTTGTCCAATCCGAATGACATCCCTATGTCATCGCTGTAGATCCTGGTGGTGTGGATCAGTGAGTCTATTTCTTGTTCACTCCTGGCATACAGCTTGATGTCATCCATGTAGCCCATGTTGCCCCACTACGGAATCGGTACCTGTGGCCAGTATTCGTGATGATCTGACTGAGGGGGTTCAGGCCTATGCAGAACAGCAGTGGTGATAGCGCATCTCCTTGGTATATGCCGCACTTGATGTTGATAAAATCCCATCATAATTAGGACTGTCCTGCCCTGGGTTAGCCACTCACTCCAAGGCCCTTACTAGATGATGTTGTTTGGGGATTTGAACCCCGGTCTCCCGCATTCAAGCCAGTGAGCATAACCACTGTACTTTCAGGGTACACAGCAGCTGCCAACTTTACGCAGGCAGTAATCCAACATTGTTGGACATGGAGTTTGAAATCATCATCTGGAATTCTGCGAAATTGAAATGGGTATTTCCTTCTTCTGATGATGTGTACATCAAAAATGAATTCAAAATTGTTCTTTTTTTTTTTTTTGATCATACAGGCAACACGGATTAAATTAACAGGATGTGAAGTCCACTGCAGAACAATCTATACTGAGTTGAGACAGTGTGCGGTGATACATTAATTCACACACACACTCTGTTGTCACTGTTCTGTGTTAGATCGACCCTGTAGTAATAGAGCAGCGGCTGGTAAACCTACAAGGACTGTCTTCTCATCTTGAAAGGTGAATAATCCATTAGAGCCAGAGCTCAACTCCGCTGAAAAGAAAATAACACACTTGGTTTCTCTCTAATTTATTACCTGGACCCAGACACAACAATGATATGTTGAAACACATGACACATGAACACACTGCACATCCTCTCAACCCCAGTGAGAGATCAGTTGCTCCGGTCCTGAGCCAGTCATATCACAGCAATTACCCCCACGGCAGTCTGACACCACGACAAACAGCTGAGAAAAGTGACGGTGACACAGCCAGAGTGGCAGTCAACCACTGACGTGTAACACAAGACAGTCACAACATCTCCACTCGACTTGCACTGACCCAGAGCCGGAAATCAGATCAGACCTCAGCCAATTAAGTAAAAGTAAAAATAAACCTATCGCTCAGGGCATCATGATTAAATGGTGCATACAGCAGCATCTGAATAAATCTTCAGTTATGAAGTGAAGGCAGAAGCTCAATTATAACATGCATTTAGATTGTTGGGCGTTGACTATAAGATAAGACAAAGCGTATATGAGTAACTATTTAAGACAGGGCTTGTATCTGTGGAAAAACTCAAGTGAAATGATTGGTGTGTGTGTGTGTGTGTGTGTGTGTGTGTGTGTGTGTGTTGTGTGACCCTGTTAGGCAGTGCTCTATTTATGTCTGTGAATCCTGACAGAGAGAGAGCAGGTGCAATACAATGAACAACTGTGGTCTATCCAGACAGTCACTTACCACTTAATCACACATGGGGAGCTCTGCAGTCCCCAAATCCAAAGCTCACTTAGACTATGCCTAAACTCACATATCCATGGACAAATGTACTGATGGAGGTAGACACTTCCAATGGACCACTTCCAGAGCTTGGAAGGAACTACACATTTTAAGAGAAAAATCTGATCCCTGACACATATTCAGTTTGCTCTAATTTGGTGCTGAGCTGCTTCTAGGCCAAAATGGAGAATCTGGCATTGATCTGACAGTATCATAACCAGGCTGTACTTTAATTATTACCATAATCCAGAATGGAAACACATTCTCAATAAAGTACTTTTAAAATCACTTCTCATGCCTGTCAGTGTTGAAATCAATCACAAAACCATCAAAATGTTAATCCAATTGATAAAACCTTAAACAAAAAGTACACTGAAGTACAGTGCTTCAATAACAAAGTCACTCTGACACACAACTAATCTTATAGTCAATCACCAATTGGAAGCCACATACCTTTTATTGTAGGTTATCGTCTCAAAGAGCCATTTACTCTTTAAAAAACAAAACAAAAAAACACACACTTTAAATCTTTCTGGTGGGTACAGTAACAAGTTAGCTAAATGACTTCCCTGTTTCTTCCAAAGTCTATTGGTTCCACTGTCCCTGAGAAGGTCAGAGCTCTGGAGGCATGACTACTCAAACATAAAGATAGACTGATAGGTCCACAGGCCCTGCCAGCCAACACTCGCCACCCCCCGCCCACTTTCTATCTACAACACTCCTTTAGAGGCACATGTGTGGCTAGATCCACAACAGGCATGAACCCGGGGTGGGCGGCTGACTGATAAATTTAGAACGGTGCTTTCCCACCTTGTGAGCACCAGGCCAGATCAATCCACTGACAAAAGTGACAAATGGCAGTCATGAAGCCAATCAAGTTGAGGACATTGGGAAGCCAAGATGACGCAAAAATGACCTCAGAGTCTTGTTTAAAGGCTATAGATCATTAAATCAAATGCATTAAAATAACTTTTGGCATTTTAAGTACAGACCATTACCATGGTCATGTTATAACAAACGCTTCAGGTAGTGCTGAAATGACAAATTCAAAAATTATGGATCATTATCATTCCTGAGACTGTCCACACTTGAAAACATCTTAGTATTTAATGTTCTCGACTGTTCAACGTGTTCTAATACACTTGTACTAGAACAAGAATGTCTGTACAAATGTTTTGAAATGGCATTTGAAATCAAGGAATTAGGTCACACAGGGCAGAATTTTCTTTGTCCAATATTCAGATGTATCCAGTAGTATTAAAACAAGTCCTATTGTGTTAGTATTGTGTCATTTAGTCATTATAGCCACATTACTTAATATAATTCATCAAAAATCGTGTGTTTTTGAAAGTAACAACAGCAATTCCTACAATGTTAAAAATATACCAATATATATATGTCAAAATATCATAGGCATTTGGTAAAAAACATTGTGATATTTGCTTTTGACACCCTGTCCTACCATTCATCCTCTTGAGAAAATTTCAAAATGATGAGATACACATTGTGCATCGTGATGTTATTTTAAGGCCATATAGCACAGCTTTACCTACAGTTGGTATGTGATGTATATTCCATCCACTACTGGGGTTTTAAACAAAACTGATTTTGGCCTCACACTCTCTTGTGGCACATAGCTCACTGGTCCAGGTCCACCAACAGGAGGCAGCATCAACGATCAGAAGACAGATTCAGTAGACAACATCTCTCTATAAAAGTAAAGAATCTCTGTCTGTCTGTGTATCTATGTATGTGTGCCTCAAATATCTCTGCAGATCAGGATCAGACTGACCTGAGATTTTCAACATGGCAACTGCATGGTTCAAGGGTGTGCAAAGTCACATTTGTTTGGACTACAATGATACCATTAATAAATGCTTTACCAATTCCGCTAGCATTGTTAACCGTAGCCACCATAGTCACGTGCGCACCAGAGCCAATCACTGCACACCATAGCCACGTGCGCACCAGAGCCAATCACTGCACACCATAGCCACGTGCGCACCAGAGCCAATCACAAGGACAACAAAGTGGAATCAGAATCTGTGGATGTTCGTGTGTAGCTAGCTGCTAGCCCAACCCCACACGGTCCACCTCCCAAGTCGACGGACCGGACGCACCGGCACATCCAAAACCGGACTTAGGCTAAATAATGTCTGCCACACTTTTTCGCAAACATTGCCGTCATGCTTGCTTTGTGTCTGGTGCAGGAAGAAATGGTAAAAACTGGCTTTTGTCACTAAAGTGTCTGCAAGCAGCAAGTTTGGTTGCTGAGGAACAGGGGAAGTTGTGTGAGGGAGGCTGGCAGTGATACAGACAACGACAGAGATGGCGAGTTTTGAGAGTTGAGAGATTTGTGACATATAGTGTGTTTGGAGTGTATAGTTAGTGTGTTATATAGTCTTTGGTGTACGGTGTTTAGTGTGTAGTGTAAGCATTTTTTTTGTGTTATGAGTAGGGGCTGTCAGTTTAACGCGTTAATTAGATTAATTAATTAGACTGCAAATTAACGTGTAATAAAATGCTATCTAAAAACGAGGCAGCAATGTGCTGGCCTCTGAGTGAGGTGGGCGGAGGTGTCAATGACCTGCACTGTTGTGCGACCCACAACCGAGGAATTTTAAAACCAGGAAAGAGCTGATCACTGCAATCAGTCCATCACTTCATCCGCGGACATTAAGACGAACAACTGGACAACCGCAGAGATCCAGGAGATGCAGCGTCTCCTCGGTCTCTGTAGCTGTTTGGTTGTGTTAGCTTGTTGTTGTGTCAGCAAGCTAAGGACGGTCGCTACTTTCAAATTAAAAGCCCCCCGCTAAGAACCCAGGAAATGTAAAGCAAATGTGCAATGTAAAGCTCTTATTTTGAAGACAAATTCTATGTCACTGTTCACAGCCTTACACGTCTACTATTCATTTTGTATTGCCGTATTTAGTCAGCTTTGGTATTCATTTTGAATTGCTGTATTGAGTCAACTTTAGTCCTCATTTTTAATTGAGAGTCTGCTTAAGTGTCTATTTGAGACTGAGCCTTATTCTATTTCTGAATCTTATTTATTCAAGTGTATTTGTATTGCATTTTTGAATAATGCACCTGGCCTAATTGGTTTGCTGGGATGTGCTTGACCATTTTCTTTTAAATTTCATTTATGAAATGCACTTCGCCAAAAAAAATGTGGATTTCAAATCTTCTCTTCGTAGTGTATTTGATTGATTAGTTATGCAATGCAATTTTGTAACGTCCTAGAATCTGAATTCTTTAATTGGGTACCTTTAGCAGATATGAGATTAAAATGTGATTAATTAGACTAATTAATTACAAATCCTGTAATTAATTAGATTTTTTTTTTTTTTTTTAATCGCCTGACAGCCCTAGTTATGAGTCAAAATAAGGAGGAGACTGAGATACTTGAAAAAAAAATACTGTAGTCACACATATGAGGTTGTGCTGAAAATAATGACACCAAACAAGGCAAGGTAAATAGTTTTTCAGGTGAAATATAATGGTATAATCAATAGTAGTCAAAAACAGCCAATTATATCCCTGACGTCCCACCTTCAAACACAACCTCATTTGGCCATCCATGAAAAAACTACTTAACCTTCCACTTTTCTATAGGAATACATGGCTCCTATGGGCAATGCACTAGGCCTAGTAAAAGAAAATTTACCTCTGGCCTAGTCTGATGATGTGTAGCATGATGGCATAATCCTTTTAAACAGTGGACATCAAACCAAGATATCAAAGTCTGTTGGAAAGTGACATGAAAATACTTCATATACAATGATTTAGTCAACAAGCAGACAAATGTCTCATTCACTATGCTGATGACTCATTAGAGGTTCAAAAGCACAGTGAAGAATGGCACCGGACAGGTGGAGAGGAAGGAAGGGAATCGAACACACAGAGACCCAAAGATAAGGACAGGGCTGTTTCAGCTGGCCAATGAACAAAGGATACACTGGGCAAAGGAGAGGGCACAGGGACACTGCCGGTCGGAGGGAAAAGGGCAGCGAGGGAGACATTAAAGCAAAAAGCAGAGATCTTTAATTACATGTTTAGAGGGTCATAGTTTATTAGAAAGAAGGGCAACAGAATCATTTGAATTGGCATGTTCTCACTATCATTATGAACAAATTTTGACTTCAACTCTGGTTTGGAGCTCTGCAGCAAAGAGCTCCATCTAGTGTTGTGAACAAAGTACAACCACAATGATCCCCTAATCCCTTCTCCTTTCATGGCTTTCTAAGTCCTCACAACACTTTATTCTTCAGTATATCACACCATCTGATTTGTTTATGGCAGTGTGAAAAGGTAAACCCTAACAATTTATTTGTGATTTTTTTTAGCTGGTTCAGAAAGCAGGTCTGGGCACAGGGTCAATTTCTGAGGTTCTTCAGCAGGCTCTTTGCATTTTGAAAACGCTTTGAAAGCAACAGGGTTCAGTCACTCCAGAGCAAATTAGCAGGGCAGAAAGATTAGTTCTTCTAAAGCCAGCAGAGAAATGGCAAAAACAAATGTGATCTCAATTTGTTAGATGAGAGTTGAATGTTGATTGTTAACATGCCCCTACTGTACTAAACACACAACACTGAGGGCAAAAAACCTTGCCTCCTGTTTTTCCATAAACAGTTAAAGATAGACCACAACAATGTCTCCGGATGCAGAAAAACTGGAAATATGCGTACTAATAAACCCCCTCCTCTCCCTTACTGCATTTAATGAGGGTCAGCTATGCAGGCAAATTCACACTCAGCAGCTTTTTTTAAAGAGGAATGTTCTCTATAACATGCAGAGCTCATGAACAAGGGGTGACGCCTCAGACAGAACAGACCAGACTGAGACCAGACTGTTCAGCCCTGAAACCATCCAGCAGCAGGAGACATCATTCACACTGGGCACTGAGCCTGAACCACCAGCACCAATAAATAAATGTCTGTTTAAAGTATTGCAAAAGGAAATAACACATGGGGACTGAGAACAAACACACAAGAAGAGGTTGGAGAGACAAAGGCAAAAATAACAAATCCATATCATTATATGACTAGGATCAATATCAGAAGTAGATTTATGGGATTTTTTTGTGCAAAAGTGCCCAAACATTTGACAGTTCCTTCATTAAAATATTGGACTTTGGCTCTCTTCCTTCCTGTCCCTCATTATTGGATAAATTGTCAATGAAGGTTCTCAGTCATCCAGGTCATGGTAATTCTAAGTGCCGTATCGTAGACAAGTGGACTTCAGTGGTTTCGGATTCTTGGAGACATTTCACTTCTCATCCACGAGGCTTCTTCAGTTAAAACTAACAGGACAGGAGATGCAGGCTTTCAAACTCTGCGTGGGAGTGTCCTTACAGAGTCGTGTGAGCTCTTATGACTAGATTCCCATCAGATACGTGTTCAGCACAGAGCAGACAGGTCATGCACTGAAACAACAACATAACAACTTCTTCTAATCCTTCGGTTGGGAACACTTTGTGTTGTTGTGTTTTTAACACACACACCTGTAACTGCGATTGTGCGTGATTATGTAATTATCATGGGAACTCCTCGGTCTCGCAACTCCAGCTGCACCATGCTGTACTCAAAACGCAGCTGGTGGGGGTTGCCGTAAGACGGAGCAAAACTATACCAGAGCTGGAACATAGCGTACATGCATCCAGTGTTATCTTTGGGCTAGTTTCAGAGTCGTTAAGGCCAGGGGCATCACTAGGAGTGCAAAACGTCTGGGACTTTAGCCTCAGTTACCTTGAAAAATTAATGTGATTACTGATTACTCATTTAAAAAAGTACAGCCAGCACAGGGTATACATGAACCTTATATGAACCTTAATCGTCTCAATTTTTGCTGACACAAACTCAAAACAATGATTGTATTTCCAGCAAGAAAACGCGCATCTCTCTCCTCCCTTCAATGTTGTTTGTGTCGCTGCGTGGTGTTAACGTGAGCTGTCCTCATGTGGAAAAATGTGACTTGTCGCACATGTGATGTCACTCCCCGAGACGCAAGAAGAAAGCAAAAATATATATTTTTACTAAGGAAAATGAGAAAAATAATGGTAACGCACATTGACTTGAATAAGTAATCTGATTACTGGTTTGAAAATATTAAACCATTAGATTACTCATTACTGAAAAAAGTGGTCAGATTAGAGTAACACGTTACCGGCATCACTGCCCGCAGGTAGGGTCTTTTTTTTTTTCTCCCCCCAGGAAACTGTGAAAATTGGGCTGTTAAAGATGCCATTTCAACGTAGTTTGAGAAGAAGGAAAGGAAGGCCAATCGTTGGGGTCCTCATCATCACATTTTAATTACAAATAAAGCTAATTTTCCCTCACTAGAGGCCTACTGAGTAATGTTTACATTAAGGTATCATAACCTGAAAGATGACCTGTGCTATGTGCATAGGCTATTAGAGCAGGTAGAACATTCCTTATTATAATTTCTTCAGTTCATTGTCTATCTGCGTTAGGCCTACAATAGGCTTTGTAGGGTATTAAGAGAAAAAAAAAATTAACAGAGACTACACCCACCACCACAATTTCGATTTGATTTACCACAGCGGGCAAAATTATAAATTAAGATTAGAATATTTAACACATGCACCTACACGGTGTCAAGGTGACCATATAGAGGTTGAATTCACGGCGGGACTGCTGAATCTGTGCTAGCAAGCTATCCCTGCTCCTCCTCAGGGGCTGGGGGAGATGATGAAAAATGAGAAAATGAGAAATCTGGGACTATTCCCAAAACATCCGGGGCTATTAACCCTGAATGCCCAGGTCTAACGACACACCTGGTTAGGGCCACTAGTGGGTCATTGACTTAACTGACCTTCATGTGAGTTGTTCAGGCAAGGTGAGCCAATGTGGGAATGGTTGTTAAGCTTGTCTGGGGAGGTAATTCAGTATTGCCTTGTAGGTGGGTGAAAGGTAATGTCTTAATTCAGCCCTTCTGTTCAAATATGGTCATTCCAGTTTAACCCACAGGAGCTTCAACTCCTCAGGTCAAGATTCTGTGAGATAGGCAAGCTTGTTTTCTTAATCACATCCTTAGAAGCAAATGGCAAAGCTAAGCAAAGTCCTCAACTCAACTTTGCAGGTCTTTAACTCCCATTAGTACCCAAACTCAACTCAGATCAACAAAGTTTTGCTCTTCCAGACAACAATGTAAGCTTCCAGATGTATTGAGCTGGTTTTAAAAGTTTCCTCCTCTTACTAAATAACCCCCAAACTCCTCTTTTATGCATCAGATGCAGTGCACATCAGGCATACACAATACAAGGCCTAAGGCAAAGTTTACCCCAGTGCACCCTTTAGACAATTTTTTGGAGGTGTAATTTTCCAGGCACAAATAGACAGAGCAAGAGCAGACAAGAGCTCCAGAAAGGCCAGATAAAGAGGTTAGTGGAGGAAAGAAAGAGGGGGAAAAGAAATGGTGAGGAAAAGAGGGCACAGCACAGCACCAGCAATAATAACAGTAAGGAAGAGAAAGAGAAGACAAGTACTTTTTTTGTTTGTTTTTTCTTCCCCGGAAAGTCTATGTTGTGTTCATAGTGCACGGGCACCTTATCTTGACAGCTACCACTGATGACAGCATCAGAGAATGGCAGGAGGGGGTAGAGGGGCTGTAGCTATCAGCCTTTCCAGTCTTCACCTATATCATCCTACACTGCCATGACCTACATGTCTACTCAACAGAAGACAAAACTGCTGTTACAGAAGCCAGACCCCCTCTTCCACAAAAGCCTGCCAGCCAGGCTCCCGGTGGATAAACAGGCCTTCAGAGCACATTTATGAGCGGATGCATCAACTGCAGAGCGCAGTGAGTGCAAGCGTACAGCTGAAGCAAGACAAAATGGGAAAAACAGAGGGTCCGACAGATTAGATGAAGTATGAACAAGGAACTATACCTTTCATAGCTCCTCTGCTTCCAGTTGTTACTTGTAGAGTAGATTATCTCCAGTAAAAGTCAGTATCCAACGTCAGAATCAACAGGAAGGAGGAGGGAGATAGCAAGGACTTAGTAGACAAGAACAGGACAGAGAAAGAGTGAGACTGCCAGAGAGCAGGACTGCAAGGACTAGGAGTCACATGACTAGACTGGAAGCAACTGGCGGCTCACCAGTAACCACAGCCCACAAAACCACAGGGTGGGATTGGCGGTGACACAAGTGTTGGCTGCTCAGGCAGCAACAGGCACACTCAGAGTCAGCCTGGCATCTGGGAGTGGGTCACCAGGACCCCAGCCAACGAGTCATCACTGACAGACGCGTACACCTGGAGTCTGTCTGACAGCGCTAACGGACATTGTGGCAGCAATGAATAGAAATGGGAACTGGTCCTAATGAGCTCCAATGAGGAATAAGGGTGAAGAGGTGGGAGGGGGTTGGAAGGAGTCACCCAGTGGAGATAGGGAGGGAATTCCTTTTGACTCTTTCCAGCAGCCCTGATGAGTCAAACAGAGGGACAGTAAATCAGGCAAAGCAACTGCCCAGAGGCTGAGGGAACTACTTTCCCACAAGTCTGAAAAGCAATAGCTGTAACTGACACGAACATGATTCTGGGTCCTGCCGCAGATTTGTGAGTGAGCTACATCTCCCCCTCACAGTTTGACAGGTAGTTTTCCTCCAGGTCAGAGGTTAACTAGACTAAACTGGTGATGTGCTATATATCAGAATTCATAGCTGACTAAAAGCAACTGATGACCATTCCTTTTTAAATCACCAAAAACAGCACACCACTGATATGAAAAAAGTGCATTGCTATGATGATATAGTATAATTCTTATAATAATCAATATACTGTTAGCTAAATATTTGAACAAAAATCTTCCAATGTTTCAGGGTTTTCATCTCAATGGAAAAAGAATGGAATACCAGTGCCTTCTACATAAATAAGCAGTAAATATTAGCCACAAAGAAGTTGTAGCAGCAGATGTGTCACAATCATTTTCACGCAATTAGTTTTTTGTATGTTTGCAAAGGGCATCATCCATTAAGTTTCTATGTGTCGGCTCACAGCAAACGGACTCCAAGTACATAAAGTACATATGAGATGTAATTAGCCAGTCTTTTAAACTCATCTTAAAATTTCAATCTGTACAAGCGAAAATCAAGTATCACTTTTGGAGGGTAGGACTAATTGAAGAGGACACCAAATTAGTGGTGTGACTCTAATACTCCAACACCCTGCCAGATAAGCAAGATAATACTGCAAACACTGCTAGTTGTGTTTACAGTCAATGGATAAATGTTACGTTTTTGTAATGCTTGCATATTGAAAAGACACAGCTTTTTCATAGACTGCTGTAGTATGATTATTGGAAGAAGTTTCTCAATAAAAGGGGAATATAAATGATAATTTAAGTAGCCACGTGCAGTAACATAGATCACTTAGGATGCCATACTCCGGTCCGATAAAAAAACTCAACCACCACCACATGCCACAGGTAGGCAGTCATTCCGTGGGAAACACTGAATATTGTTATTTGATTAGAGTATAAATTCTATGAACGTACTGTCAGATCTAGGTAACCTACAGACTAATGGATGGATTGAGAATCTGGTGTAGCTTCTTGGTGTGAGAATATCAGAGTTAGAAATAAACATGTTGGTGAGTGGACAAGGCCACCAGGATCTCCACAACAGCTCTTAGTGCACTCCATCACTAACTGACACAATTAGGCCACTCAAGCCTGTGTGTGTGTGTGTGTGTGTGTGTGTGTGTGTGTGTGTGTGTGTGTGTGTGTGCGCGCGCGCGCGCGTGCGTGCATGAATGTGCGTGTACTTGGCAACCCACAGCCTATTGTGTCAACACAGCAGCTGCTGAGTTCTAATCTCTTGTAGCATCTATAAACAGCCTGAAGTGGGTCCATCAGAGCCAATGAGGTGCTGGTTTAACAAAATTAGAAGACCATGTTAGTCTGAAACAGCAGATACAAGCATTGGTCACATCAAACCTGAAACAACCCCATCCGCAATGTTGGTAGACTCCCAGGTGCTTGTCAAGATGTGACCATCTCTATGTCCAGTCCCTGGATGTTCACTCGCGTACAGCTAGAAAGTTAAAGCAATATGGCTGGGAAATGAATGATTTAACAATAAGAAAAAACTGCATGTGTCTGAGCAGCTGACTCCTCTATATCTATACTTTTGGAGCAGAGCTAAAAGGCTAGATGTCCACAAGGTGGGTGACCCTGCCACTGGTCCTTTATTTTAGAGAGACTACAGCTGCAACAGCTGAGGAGCGGGTTAACCAAAGGAACCTATGACTCAAAATCTACTCTATCAGCTCCACCGCTGGCCGTTGTGGCCCACTGACCTTGCTTCCTCTTGTTTTCTAGCTAACTACAGGGCACTGAGGGATGTGTAAACATGGGAGGACAGCTGAGAGCAGACACTTGTCCATTAGCAATGGCACCACCAATCTCCTTTCCTCACATTTTCCAGAGGACATCAATGGCCACAAAAATCTCTTATATCTATTTTTTTTGTTTGTTTGTTTTTTTCAGTGGAAGTCGAAAAACTTTGATGATGTATCTAGCACGGAACACCAGGACCACTAAGCTGTCAGTGCTTTCATCCTAGAGCAGGGTTAGCAACATAACATAACTTTAAGTAAACATTTGCAAAAGCAACACTACCAAATCCACACTAAATGCTGGAAGTAAAACAACAAGAGGAAAGACCAAAAATACTTAAAAATTACTCATGTAAAAATCCCAAACTATTACAAATGCACAGACTGAACAACAAGCTGTTACCATGGTGATCAGTGTAAAGTCAGGCATTGTCTGCACAGCAAGGGTCTGCTTTTCATTCACCTCATCATAGCTACAGATGATGTCACTGACAAAAAGTTAGCACTCACTGGAGGACATGTACTCAGAGAGGTCTTGTTAAGGTCAGCGCATGTCTGTCTGACCTCAGGAAAGGGAAAGGCTCATATCCCCCACTTCCTGCTGTGATCAGTGGGCCATGCTACTCATTAATGTGCACGATGTCCTCTTGGCTGCAGGTGATCAATCCCTCTGTCCCATGAAACATTTAGAAACCCTGTTCAATGTTAAAAACAAATGGTCTGATGTACTTACAAGATGACCATTGAGACCGAAGTGTTCAACTTTCTCCTTCCACAGTGTCCAGGACACTGAACGCCGGGTGGACCTGTAGTCACTGCAGTGTGATCGGATTTCAACTCACTATAAGAGCTGCGACAGAGTCTCTTTAACATTTCCATATATACATTTGTTGGAAAACTGAGCATACAGTCCAGACAAATCCAAAATGTACAAACAATAGTGAAAAAGTGTTGGACAGCAGGCTGCATACCTCCATTCATCGTTCAATAAAAAAATCTGCAAATATCGAGTTAACGTACTTGATATGAGCTGCTGGAGTGGATGGTCAACACCTACACATCAAAACACTGAGATTCCATTTAAACTGCAAATGCCTGTCGATAACTGGACAACACTGTAGCATTGATTCTGTAACCTCTATCTGCCTATACCTGCCCTAAACTTGACAGATTCCACTGCAATTAAGGTCTGTGAACCCAGTGGCCCTGCAGCCCTGTTACAATTAAATTGTGACAAGAATGCAACACAGACATACAGACAACAACTCTGGTATTATAGTTTGTGCAATATGAGAATGTGTTTATACCTGTTGCTCCAGAGGGAGCTGCTCAAAATCTGATTAGTGTCCTCAAGTGATGTCACTTGAGTCAGCATAAGTTGAGCTGTAGACTATTGATTTCAAACTATGGTTTCAGCTGGACTGGGTGTGGATATTTAAAAGTAGCAACAGTGTCCTTTTACTTACAGCTATTAAAAAGTTCTGGTGCACAATGTAAGTAGCAAAGTAGCAATGACATTTGCACTAAAAAAAAAAAACACTATTAAATATGCTGTTTCAGACTAATGGGCTTTGCACCAATCAGGCATCACATTCCTAATATTGTGTTGGTCCCGATTTTGATGCTGAAACAGCCCTGACCTGCACCCATGCCATCCACGTGATATAAAAGAAAAAATGATTCATCAGACCAGGCCACCTTTTTCCATTTTCTCCATGCTCACATGCTCACTGTTGGCACGTTCTGTGAGGACAGGGGTCAGCATGGGCACCCTGTCTGGTCTGTGGCTATGCATCCTCATACACAGGCCAAGACTCAAGGCGGGGCTGCCACCGCGAGGACAAAGCCTCTGTACATGGGATACCCGCTCTATCAACTGAGCTAAACGGCACCCCGCCTTGGACCAGTTTTGATAGATACTGACCAGTGCAGACAGGGAACACTCCGCAAGAGTGTTGGAGATGCTCTGACACAGTCGTCCAGCCCTCACCATTTGGCCCATGTCAAACTGGCTCAAATCCTTACGCTTCTCCATTTTTCCTGCTTCTAACACATCAACTTTGAGGACAAGATTTTCAGTTGTTGCCTAATATATCCCATCCACTAACAGTTGCCATGATGAGGAGATACACAGTGTTATTCGCTTCACCTGTCAGTCATAATGTTATGCATGACCTGGGTATATCTCCATGGTTTCTCTGTTGATGCAGATCACTGAAGAACCAAATTGTAAAAAATCCACAGAATCCTCAGAAGGAAATTTCACTTTTTTGCTTTCCCCCAAAATAATTTGTTTACTACAACTATTGCCCACAATGTTTTTATGAATTTTTATTGGTTTTCATGGGATTGATTTACTGGTGGAGGACAAAAAAGGTGGGGTCGTTTGGAGGATTATAGGCCTATAAATCATTTCTGTTTTGCATGTTTCCCCTTTGATGTCATGGCAACCAAGCCCACCCAAACCATTCTTCCAAGATACGTCAGCGAATCAGCAAACACTGACAGACAAAAATCCCATAACACATGCAAACACATGCTGTGTACAAGACTGATGTTACAGGTGGAAGCTTGTTTCATCACCAGTGCTGGACTCCCAGCAGGAGAGAATCACTGAGCATCTGCTTCCAATAGCTCCCCTGCCGCTGCCTCCTTCTCCACCTCCTCCTCAGATGAGGTCTATGGGAGGCAGCAGACCCATCGGACCCATATGAAGCCTGAGCCAGAGCTCTCTGGACCGGGGCCCCCAAAACAATGATGTAACACCCAAATGGCTTATGTAACTAACCTCTGCTGGCAGTTTCTCACTCTGAAATAAACAAGGTGGAGACCCTGGGAACATTTACAACAAAACTGAACTGGGATTCAGAGTGTGCATATATGCACTCAGACTGCACTTGCACAACATACAGTGGCACAACGGACGTTTCCTATCTAAAGGTGGTAGAAAAGTTCAAAATTACAGGTTATTCTTCTAGTTGACTTCACATTATCTAGCCTTGTAGATATATTTGGATTGCATTTGTCCAGGTTTTGAGAGTTAAGTGCAGTTTAGTCAGTTATGATTTGGTCTAGCCATCCATTACAAAGCATAAAACTGATGTTTGAGACACTATACAGTCTGATAACAGCTATATTACAGATTCACTGCATGTGTCACTGAATTCAAAATGTTGTGTAGACACTGACAAAAGTTAGTTTATTATCAAGACATTGCATACAGTCTCAATTAGGGATGGGGCCGATCCAATCCAGTTTCGGTATCGAGTCTGATACCAACGTAATTTGCAGATTGGAAATTTCCGATCCAACTTGCGGGAATTTCCGATCCATGAGCCATGTCTGTGCTTTAATGTTGTCTGCTGAAATGACTCCACGTGTGATTTCTGCCAACTAGTCTGCTAGGTATACGATATTGTTCACCATCCAGGAGATACTTACTAGAGAATGTGCTACCTGAACTATACAACCAAGTGTTAACCAAGTTGGCTGAGAAGTTAAAAGGAGTTCCAGCCCTGAGATTTACTACAGATATTTGGACTTCAGATGTCTGCCAATGTCATCAACTTCAACAATAACAACACTCTGCTGGGATCCGTTGTTTGTCTAAAACAGGGGTACTCAAATACAAATCTTAAAAGGGCCACAAAGTTTTTTTTCAGTGACTCAAAGATCCATATATTGAGTCATATATCAGTCAGGCCACATGCAATAATACTGTGATATTCAAAACAAAATGTCCTTTTCATTCAAAACAAGAAAAAATATTAACTAAAATGTCATTTCCATTTTAACATAAATCAAAATACATAGTCTAATATTTCCTCTTTTTGTTTGCCTTCAAACATTGCGTCCATCACTTAAGTAACGCACTCTTTTATTTATGCATCTGAGAATGGCTTCTTGTGCTTAGCCAAAAACCACACCACTCTAAGTGAGCACTCTGTTGGCCTTTGCTGTTGTGTCATAGATGTGACAAGAATCCTGTTTGCAGCTTGATATGACAATTTCAGTGCATTTATTTGTGTTGTTCTTGCCTCTGAATTTTAAGGAAATGTCTCTTCAAAATCCCTATGCTTTGTCTCATAATGCCCTTTCAAACTGGAAATCTTCATCACAGCTTCTCCTGGCATATTGTAACGCCCCTTGTGGACTGTGGCAGTATGACTCATGGGTATTCTATTGGTGTTGGCGTAATTATGGTTCGTGAATGTGTTTGTGAATAGGATGATATGTAAGATGGTTGTGGGTTAATTCACGTTGTTTGTTCTGTGGTTAAATGGTGTTGAGTTTTAACAGCGATGATAAAAATGTGGGCACGGTGTGAAAGGGTGTTTGCTGGGAGAGACTCCCCATCTGATAAATTAGCAGATTTTAGGCAAGTTAGTGTTCAATCATTGGCTACAAACTGTACAGTTACTATTAGACAAACATCTTATTACCGTTACTGTATACGCTCATGTGTTTTGTCCTAGCTCGAGGAAGAATGAATGCAAATAGTAAGTCCATACTTCCTTGAGTTACCGATTCACACTATCCACTGTTTCTTAGCAGTTTACTTGGAACTCCAGCAAAATGTGAATACGCGAACTGCTCCAAAAACAAAAGTGAGAGTTAAAAATTGCGCTCACAGCATTGAGTGACTCAGCTGTCTGTGTATTTTTGGCATGGAGACAAGTTCCGGTATACGCGTGCTGACCCAACCAAAATACATTAGTGAAGGAATAACAGTTCGGGGGCCACAAACAGGAGGCCGGTGGGCCAGATGCAGCCCGGGGTCCGCCTATTAAGAACCACTGGTCTGAAACATACTAACACTACTCAACATCACCATCAGAACATCACAGGATACAGCCGACAACGGACAATGAACAGTGTCTCTCTGAGATGAATGTTTTAAAACGCTGTTCCTTGTTTTGCAGGCTCAGGCTACGTGGTCCTGAGGTCAGGCAGCAAAGTCAACTTGGAGGAGTTGAAGGCCCTGTTCACCCATTGGAAACCCATTGGAAAAATGCGTTTTTATGAAAAAAAAACAAAAACAAAAAACAACTGAGCAAAAGGCAGCCATATCACATAAAAGAAAGGAAACAAACTGAATGCACAAAATCCAAGACACTGTTGAACGTTGTCCCAAACTCTGATTGGACGTAAATACTTCAGTAGAACAACAGTATCCAAGAAGAGAAACATGGACAAAGGGAAAGGGTTCTTGGTGATACCCTTGAGAGCCCCCGAAAGTTGTTTAAACGCATCAGTAACATCAGCAGATAACATCATACCAGATCTACCATGGTGAAACAAATACAATGTACCAGAAGTTGGCATAAGGAACTGATTCAGTTAAGAACAAACAATGGTTTTATTGGCATTTTCTGGTTGTGAAGAGATACATGCAGGAGAACTGGCTGGATCAATCTACAGTCATTCCACATCCCAACTATCAGAATTAAGCACAAGGTACTCAAGTGAGGTCACACACTGCTTCCGTAAGCACTTCCAAGTGTGGAGCCTTCCTATCAACCACAGGTTACCAGGATTTATTTTGGCAGATTCTTAATACCAAATTACCTGCCAAATGAGGAGAGGAAAAAAAAAACACTTGGGCAGTGCAATGTGTGTGCATGTGGATATGTGTTTGTTTAAAGTGTGTGATATTACTTGGCAAAATGTACACTTGCTCAGCTGTCAACTACTACTACTCTGCTGTGGGAAGATTCTACATTGGCTGCAACTGATACAGACAACTGATACAGACTTCATATGCAAAGTTACCTACTGCTGCAAATCACGTTAATGTAAAGTATACTTTAAAGATAAAGGGAATCATAGTCAAAAAATATCCATAACTCATGGCAGGGTATTTGGTTTTACTGTGCTACTGTGCCACACACTTTATGGGCAACTAGACTTCAAAGTTGCTTTGCTCATCATCACTGGTACATTATTAGCAGGATATATCTTACCTTACCTTTAATGAGTCATTGGCACCATACAGTAAATTCGCAGTGAGAGATTCCTCCATGCAGGATTAGACTTCAGAAAACTAGCATTTGGTTAGCTGCTTGAAGAAGCCCACCCCTGATGTATCAAGCAGACAATACACTATGTGAAAACGCGCCTGCCAATAAGAAAACTTTTTTTTTCCCATTCTGTAAACGCTGTATGATATAAAGGATACACGCCGAATTAAAGACATGTTGTAATGAGTTAAGCATCACTTGATGGTCATGTACAAAGTGCCATGCATCTTTGCAAACGAGATTGACAAATTAAAATTACCTGCTTTTTCAAAGCCAATCCGGCGTGAGTTGAATCCCCACCTGCACGCGCCGCCACCTCAGACCAAAACCCTCTCTTCACTGCAGTAGTGTTGGATGTCATGGACAGTGTAACATAATATACATGTGGCGCCGTGGTCTCCGTTCAGAGATAATAAAATAGTCTATTGTGGTCTTAAGCTTGAGTCTCCAGTTTCACAAGCTGTCTTAACGCGGACTCATTACTCCACCTTATGCTTTTGTGGTTGAGGTGATATAGCCCGGTGTGGATGGAATTGCTAGTGCGAACGTTATCCACCTGTCGGGAGGATGGACTCACCTGGATGAACGCTGAAACCAATGTTTCAATGTCAACGTGATGAACGTATTATTTCGTAATATTCAAGCAGTCCAGGCCTAACAAATAAAAAGCAGCAACGTTCCTGAACGCTTCAAAGTGAGCGGATTGAAAAAAGTGTTTAGTTTGCGAGTAACAGCACTCTCTTCAAACTCCTCTCCTCTGCAGCTGTGCGAAAACACGTTGGCAAAAACCTGAGGCTAAAACAACGCGGAGGTGGTTTTCACGCACACACACACTGAGGCTGACGGACTCACCTCCCTGCGGGACACAGCTCCTCTCTGACGGCTGTGAAACCACCAACACATACGCCTGGACGATCCCGAAGACACGCTGGGGCACGCACACTCCTCTGTCACACAGAGACACTGACCCACATAGCACCGCAAACTTCTTCTCTTCTGGCAAGTCAGCCACAATAACACAAGGAGTGGACGGCATTTTCAAAATAAAAGCCTAACTGAGTAAGGGCGTAGTGTAGACTTCCTTTGTGAACAACTGTGGCCTGATTCCTTTTTGAGGATAGTGGGCTATTCATTGTTCATTGTGGGTGCTGGTTCCAGTGCATAACTGCGCTCTCTACTCCCTACCCTCTACTTCAGAATACCCCATCAGATCTTTTCTTTTCTTTTCTTTTCTTTTCTTTTCCTTCTCCTGTCCTTGTCTTATTTTTTTTTGTCTTTTCATTTCTTATGTATCTCATCTAGTCTCTACGGAAGCCGAGAACGGCTTAATTAACGAATTAATTTATTTCATTATCTCCATATAACAATGATTGTTTTGTTGTGATAACAAATGAATTATTGTGTTCCGTAATATTACACAAATTAGTGTACCTTTAACTAGGTTTCACATTACATTGCTAAGTTAACCTTAACCTACATTTACTTTACCTTAGCTGAAGCAGCCGGATAGATGGGAGTTTGTCAACCTCGCTCTGCTAACTGGTAGCCCCTAAACAAAGACAGTCAAGTAAACAAACTAACTTGAAGTGTAACTTGCCGACATTATAAGTCGTTATCACAAGATGATAGTGTAGATGATAATTATTTAACAGATCATTTTGGTTGGAAGATTGAAAATGTAAATACAATTATTGTCGATGTTGTCGATGTTAAATACTCGATGTTTTGTGTTTCCAAATCATGTTAGCATGCTAACCAGCTAGCCACAGCCTGATCTTGTCTATTTTCTTTGCTAGCAGTGTAAACACATTTCTCTGCTGCTCTGACCTTCCAGTCCAGATTGCTAGCTGCATAACTAACAGAGCTAACTAGTAAATATTTTGCAGGCAGTTACTGTTTTACTTCACTATGCTGCCTCCTATTTGTTTAGAGTACTAGTGCATTGCCCTAGGAAGTATGTATTCCATAGAAAAGTGGGAGATTAAGTAGCTTTTTCATGGATGGCCAAATGAGGCTGTGTTTGAAGGTGGGACGTCAGGGATATAATTGGCTGTTTTTGACTACTTTTGATTTTTACCATTACATTTCACGTAAAAACTTTACCTTGCCTTGTTTGGTGTCATTATTTTCAGCACATCCTCACATGTGTGACTGTACAATTATTTTTTTCATTTTGACATACCGTATCATCACAATGGACCTAAAACCATAAAAAAACATAAAATCCAAGTAGGAAAAAGTTTGATTTTTTTACTGTGAAAACCACAAATATGTTTAACAAAACTTTTTTAGTAATTATAATGCATATATAAATTGTTGTTTGCTAAATTTGTGCATACGTGTTTGACATTTACAAAGTTGTTACTATTTACATTTAAATGCAGACAATGCCTCAGGCTGAGGCATGAAGATCTGCACTGCCTGCTCAACATTCAGCAGTCTCCTCATTGTTTTGACACACAACACTGTGTGTGACTACAGTACACACTAAACACACTACACTAAACACTACATAACATACTAACTATACACTCGAAACACGCTATATGTCACAAATCTCTCAACTCTCAAAAGCTGTCTCTCTCACCTTCACTGCTTCTGTCACTCTTTCTGCCTTGGTCCCACCCACAACTTCCCCTGTCCCTCAGCAACCAAATCACATGGTTTGTCATATAATTTTGTGATTGGTTGGTGTGGTGCCTTTTTCCACCAATAGGAACACAAGCATTACTTACTGATTGTGGACACTTTCGTGACAAAATACCATTTTTACCATTTCTTCCTGCACCAGATACAAAGCAAACATGACGGCAATGTTCGCAAAAAAGCATGGCGGACATTAACTGGCAAAATCCCTGTCCAGCTCGCGCCGCTGCAGGTATAAATCTACTTGTTTCTTAAGGTATGTCATGGAAGTGGGCTCTGCAGTGATTGGCACTGTTGTGCAAGTGGCTATGGTGTGCAGTGATTGGCTCTGGTGTGCACATGGCTATGGTGGTGCTAGCGGAATTCGTAAAGCATTTCTGAAAGAATTTATTAACGGTATCATTGCAGTCCAAACAAATGTGATGTTGCACACCCTTGAACCACACAGCAGCCATGTTGAAAATCTTAGGTCAGTCTGATCCTGATCTGCAGAGATGTTTGAGGCACACATACACAGACAGACAGACAGACAGACAAAGATTCCTTGCGTTTATAGAGAGATGATACTCTTGTTGCGCTCTTATAGGAATATGAATCCTATGCATTCAGTTAATGTGTTTACCTGTGGTCAGACAGATCTGAGCCAGCGGCCCGTCAGCTCAACCTTTACATTTCTCTTTATAATAAGTCAAACATGTTTACTGCAAGTCCTTTTTCTCTGTCTCACATGTTTATTTGAACATGTGTTTATTTTTCTATGTAATATTCTCAAGCATGACACAGTCACCTCTCCTCTCTGACATCCATGTCATCCACACACAAACACGCTGAAAGTGTTTTCCCTGCAATGACTTATGGGGTCAGCCTCAGTGCAATAGACAATCAATTCTCAGTCTGCGCTAATGGCAGAGTTAACAGTCGCCATGTCCTGTCCATTAAAACGAGCCAGATGAACATTTTATTTGACTGCAGCTCAAGCTGCTCCTCTCTCTGTGACTCCAGCTCTTAATAGGCTTGTAAAATGCAAAATGGTGAACAGATTACCCTCTCTTGCTGTCAGACCCTGTTGAAGGAGAGGATACATTATTGGGAGTTTAGGGCATAGTATTGAACACCATATTCAAATCAGATGTGAGTTGCTGAGGTGGAAAGGTAACCATGTGACCGACTATGTTGGCCTGACTCGTCAGCTCTGCCCTTTGTTCACATTGCCTCCTTTGAATAGTCTTCACAGTGGCCACTGTCAAAGCATGTTGCTCAGGGAAACATGCCAATGGCAAACAAATTATCCAGGCCACAGTCAGAAAAGCTGATGAGCCTGTAGTGAACGTAAAACTCACCAGCAGCCATATGGAAACCACAGAGGAGGAGTTAATTGTCAGAGGAAGGGGTGGACCTGTAGGCCACATTTCAAGTCTAGCCATTCTCTAAGAGTGATGATATTCTAAGTTATGCAGCATTGTGTTTGCAAATATATTCCCCAACTTGGTAACTCAATCATGTGCTAACCATGAAAGATAAAGGACTCTTTTGTTACAATACAGGAGTCTCAAACACAGTGCATATGTTGCTGCTGAGATGCAACCCAATAAATTAAAGGGATATTCTGATGTAAGTTTAATCCATGTTCTAACACACCTTGACACCGAGTACGACCCCCCCCCCCGAGAGATAAAGTTACACCGGAATATCCCTTTAACAAAGCTGAAAAATATGACAGTTATGTTGTTAAATTGTGCATTCCATAAATGCCATAAGCAAGGACATAAAAGCTGTAAATCAGATACACAGACAGCAGATGGGCACACACTGCAAAGTGACCCTCTGCTGTTACTGCTGACACCAGATGTCCTCTAACGTCTCCCTTAAAATAGAGCAACAGGCAGTTGCTTGTTCTATCAATGGACACAGTGAACTGCATGTAGTGTATATGTGCAGATGGAAATGAGAGAAATGAAAGAGATTAGATACTGCTATAAAAATATGTTTGGCTTCCCTTTGAAAAAGATTAAGAAGAATGAAGGTTTCACTTCGGCCCCTCTGACAGGGCCCTTAGCTAACTTACAGTAGCTGGCAACTCAAAAAGCTTACATGTTTCCTAGGACCAGTGGTGCTAGGAACCCTATTGTAATTGTAAGGCTTTTTAGGAGGCCAAGCCCAAGGGGCCGAGGTAGGACTAGCGGTGCTAGGAACCCTATTGTAATTGTAAGGATTTTTACTTTTTATTTTCTAAAAGTGGTGCTGCAGGCTAAACCGTGAAAGGGAGAGTGGTGCAATTTGGAGGGTTAGTCCAGACTCTAGCAAATATCTCAGGCACAAAAAGCTACATATATCTGCCTGCAGGGGACACTATAACCTAGGCCAACGCATTTTTTGCCTATAACTCCCACACCGTATGTGGCACATTCAAAAATTCAGATTCAGATTTCCTGAATGGAGCTGAATCACTTTGTGATGGCCACGCCCACTTCTGCCTAGAAAGATTTTTCGCTAAATGGCAAAAACTGGAAAACCTACTTTTTTGAACTCCTTCTTGGGATTTTGTCCAATCTGCATGAACCTTGGCGCATACACTCTTCAGCTGGACCTGATCTTAAGTTATCAAAAGAATTTTGCTCTGTCAAAAAAGGCGCAAATTATTAACAAACAAATTTCTGTAGCTAGCTATAAAAATGTAAACTGTTTGATTCTTCGGTCAAACTAAATGCTATTAACACCAAATTTGAGATCCTTGGTTGTCTTGACACTGGGAAGGAATGAGCTGAATTTGCCTAATTTTGGCCACTAGGGGGCGCCAAAAATATGGGAAGTTTATATCTCTTGAACGGCTAGTCCGATTTTTACGAAATTTGGTTGGTATGATGTAGGGCCAATCCTGACACTATATCTTGAAGGTGGTCATGACTGGTCAATGTGGGCTGGGCTTATTACAAGATAAACAACAAACATTAATTTCAGCCATACTATTATGCTGACAGCTTTGAAATTTATATGGTACAGATAGAACAGGACACAGTTTTTTCCATACCAAAAAGATGCACATGTTCTCCACCAGGTGGCACTATAATAGATGAAATTCCATTTTTGCCTGTAACTTCCACATTCGCCAACCTTATATCCATATGTTCCCTGAAGAGAGCTGTTTTTTCTGACATAGAACATGTCCCCTTTTGCTGCACATTTCCTTTGCTAAATCGCCACATATGCAAATCTACTTTTTCGAACTCCTCCTTAGGATTTTGTCCAATCTGCGTGAAACTTGTCACGTACCCTCTTCAGCTGGACCTGATGTAAACTTTTCAAAAGAATTTTGCACGGTCAGAAAATTAGCAAATTACTAACGAACACATTTTTGTAGCTAGCTATAAAAATGTAAAGTGTTTGACATCTCAGTCAAACACCAAATTTGATTGCCTTGGTTGCCATGACACTGGGAAGGGATGAGCCAAATTTGGCGAATTTTGGCCACTAGGGGGCACTAAAAAGATGGGAAGTTCATATCTCTTGAACGGCTACACCAATTTTTACGAAATATGGTCGGTATGATGTAGGGCCAATCCTGAGGTCATATCTTGAAGGTGGTCATTACTGGTCAATGTGGGCGTGGCTTAGTACAATAAATCCAAATCGGCACACATTCAGCCTTCTGCACTTCCAGTACACTTCCCATTATAAGAAATACCACGGCTCAGACATTGGCCTGTGTCCTCACTTTTGCCCCGAGCCCATCATCCTTTTGGGCCAACTTCCATGGGCTCTGCAGTGCGCAGGATCCGAGTCGTGTGGGGGGGGCTTGGTCCCCGTTCATAACTGCTTGCAGTTCTAGTCAAATTTAGTGATTTTATTTTCTTTAAAAGTTGCCAAAGGCAGTAACTGCAACAACATAATAGTGGAGGGGCAAAGAAACATGTGCGTTAAAGTTTTTTGCCCAAAATGGTGTCACATAATCACTGCATGTAAACAGCAGGAGCTGCCTCTCATCTGGGAGGATTGAAACTGTCCTCCCAAGGCAGAATAATGGAGCAATATTCCCACTTGTGTGAAAGGGGCTTTAGTTTTGAATTATGAAAAATGATGGAAATTGCTTATGTTTTATTTCAGCTTTGTGGGCACACATTTAGTCACAAACCAAAGGGAATTTTGCCTTGAGGATGGCTTTAGGTGAATAGTCAGGGGATCGGCAAATCCAGTTAGTTTTACTCTCCGGGGTCTCTAAATTACACATTTTTATGTCAATACATCAGACAGTTGTTGAACTATTTTTTTGAAAACTTTGTCCTGCTAGTGGCACAAGAAGAACATTCAGGGGATCACCAAAGTCATCATGATTCATACTCTTGGCACCATGGATATCTGCACCAAAGGTTAAGGCAAACCATCCAGCAGCTGCTGAACTTTTTCAATCTGGATCAGAAGGCAACCAGTTAATAAACAGATATTGCCATCCACAGAGCCATGCTGCCAAGTATAGCTTCTAAGGTCAAGGGGTCACAAATATTGCCCCAAAGGGTTCATGCTACAGGCACCATGGAAATCTATTGAGACTTTTCATGGAATATATACTATAGTTTTTAATATAACCCATGAACCATAGTGCTGATCAAAGAATGCTGGACAAAAGGTCATTAAGTTACCAAAACCATTAATCATCATGTTCTTAGGGTCATTAATAGTCATACCATAGACTTTAACACCAGTGTTTTAAATACATGTGCTTATCTGTGGATGATATTTCAGAACTCATCTTTTTAAAACTGCTTTTAATGATGTGTGATAAAAGTTGTATATTGTAGGTTTTTAGATTTGCTTGTCGTTTGATGATTTTATGATATTTGTCTCTATAGTGTTTTACTGTGAAAACTGCTGCTGTAGCTCAGCGGGTAGAGCAGGTCGACTAGTGATCAGAAGGTCACTGGTTCAAATCCCAGCTCCCGGCAGTGCTGGGCTGCATGTCGAAGTGTCCTTGAGCGAGATACTGAACCCCACATTGCTCAGTAGTGAGGGCCCTGCGATGAACTGGCGACTCATCCAGGGAGCACCCTGCCCTCGCCCTGAGACAAGGCTGGGATTGGCTCCAGCAGCAACGCCCCGTGACCCCATGGAAAGGGATAAGCGGTTGGGACAATGACAATGACACATTGAAACTGTCATCTTTGATGAGCATGAGATCCATTCACTGCAGTCTCTTTTAACAGACTACAGACGCATCATCAGTGACTATGGCTATCCAGTGGGCAATGTCAAATCACATTACGTGAAAAGTCTACTTGTTAAAGAGTATAAGGATAAAATTGGATTCAAAGAGAGGAGTAATCCTGCCATGAGCGAGTGGGTCTATGATGTTGGGGTGGCGGTGACTACACAGAGGCTTGTCAGTGCTTGACATCAGCAATGATGTGATCAGGGGTAGTAGTGGAGGGGTCAGTAGACCAAGCACTACGAGGAAAGCACTACAGACAGGGCGTGCAGTGCATCCTGCTCTGGAGAGAGGTTCTTATTCAAAATCAACTGTCAAAGATTCTTGAGCACAAAGAACTATCGGAAGACATCAAGGAGAACCTCAACATTCTTCGGAACGCACTGACTGAAACTCAAGAGGCTCTGCAAACAGCTTACTGTGATCTTGAGAATGATGCCAACATGAAGGAGCTGATCAAGAGTTTATGAGAAGCCTGGCACAGACATGGGGGACTTTTGGGTCTCATTCTAGCAGATGCCTGACTCACTTGCACAATGTCTTGATGCATGTCATGCACGAAATGACAATGAGTACCTATTGTCAACCTACAACATGCTGACAGGACTGATGGCATATGACAACTATGACTATGGGGGGTGGCTGTCAGACTACTGGGCAATGCTCTCTTCATTGTCAGATGTGCAAAATGTAAAACAAAAGGTCAAATCATCACGTAAACCAGAAATATGTATTGACAAAAATAAGGTCTGAAATGATGTATTGTGCATCATTGTATATCAAACCATTAAAAAGTTAATTTCCACGATGGCCATTTTGGATTTTGGCCCCTAAAAATATTCCCCGTCATTTTGAAAAATACACCCCAACCAAATTTGTTGTTCAGCCCTCCTCGATGACAAACCCATTGAGAATTGGACCTAAGCTTATTGTGGTCACGTTTCGGTCCTAAGTGACCATACTAAGTACTTCCCATGCATACGCTGCTCACTTCTGTGGTTTAGAGTCCTGTAAAGCATTTAGTGACATGCCGATGCTTGTGAGGCTTCAGAGTAATGAGGCGAGCTGAGTTTGTGTGGGTCTGTCTCATTGCTGAATGCCAAATGAGTGTGCATTCTTGGCATGTGGATGTCCTGTCTGTAGAGAGCATTTAATGGTGCCGCTCCGCCCCTTGTCAACTCCGTGACTAGTATAAGCTCCAGTAATGAGGTCAAACTAGCAATGTACTCTGGCAGCTCTGGATACACTAACAAGCCCTCCTTTATTCCATTGTTTGTTAGATCTCTGGACAGACTGGACTGGAGTCTGATGTTGTTTGCCTTGTAACAATGTTTGCCTTTGCAGAGTGAATCTTTTAGTTCATATCAGCTGTTATTACTTTTAATTCAGTTTTGCATTTTTGGCATTGACTTTTGTTTACGTTCATAAGAAAGATGCATTGCATTCCAGTAAGTGCAAATAATGGCCATGTGAGAAACAGACGTGACAAAAAGAATGTGGAAAAACCTTTTTCATCATCCACATGCCTTACAATGGTCTCCATCAACCTCAGCAGGAAATGACCTGTGTAAGAAACTCAACTGCAGAAAATTACAGAGTTGTCAACAACATTGCACTTTAGTGTAAGGAAACTGTCATCCACTCCAATCTATATCTTGGGTTTTAATTACAGTGGATGCCCAAGACAGCTAAATGAGATGTCATTCGAGGCCAACAAGGGACTCTAATTGGTATAATTCTGGACTTCAGCAAAGCGTTGACTGTATAACACATTGCTTGGATTTGAGCTTTGTCCTCCTTGCTGTGGTGAGGTTATTTTTTTAGAGGTTAGTTTCCCACCACCATCATATACCATGCTCTCACAGGGGGCTCATGCATCCCCAAGAGATGCTGTTGGATGTGAGCAGTGTCATATGACCCTGAACAAACACTCAGTAGGGTGAACTTTGCCTGACTTTGATTCATACCATGAAAATTAGACAACCTGCGTTTCTGTGTGTGTGTGCTTGTGTGTGTGTATGTGGGTTGAGTGTGTGTTTGTGTGAGTGAAAGAGAGAGAGAGAGAGAGCGAGAGAGAAAGATCAGCATTGATGTAATGTAAGTAGATTCACTCAAGTACTGTTCTTAAGCCCAATCCTGAGGTACTTGTACTTGACTATTTCCCTTTCATGCTAATTCACACATCTAATCCCCTGCATTTTGGCAGCCACTCATATGCTTTTAACGCCACTGCATATATTTGACAGCAATAGTAACAGGTTACTTTGCCAATTCAGAATCTAAGTGCACAAATCTATAGACCAATATTTATTATTTACCATTTAGTGATATCATATTATTATTGATTAAGCTACCCAGCAATGGGGAAAAATATGAGAACTAGCTGCCACATTAGTCTTGCTTACAGAGTAATGCATTTATAATTATAATCCAATGATAAATTATTTTAAAATGGGCCTGTAAGATTTGGCCCAGTGGAGGAAGAAGGAGACACGGACTCAAAAAAGTCTTCACCTGGCACTTGCGAAGTGCAGTTGTGCAGATGTAGATTGAGCATGAGCGTTGCCAATTTGTGATGTTCCTTGTCAGAACACTTACAAGAATTTAGCAAGCCATGTCTCTTTTTTCTTAGAACTGGTTATAATTAGTGTTAATTCATAGCAAGTTACAATGGTAGCTAATCATGTTAACTCATGCTAATGCTATGTTAGCGTCAAAGATGTAGTTTCTGGGCTTCCTCCTCAAAGGGTGTAGTTTGATGATAAAAGAATTGTGCGGAGGCAAGGCTTGGTGGAATGATAGAGCAATCTTTATCAAACCAGAATCAAGAGTCCGGATCAGAAGCGGCCGCTTTTTGATATTATCAAATCTGTGGACAAAACAATGCCAAAATGGTTTGCCCTCTGCTCTATCAAAAACTCCTATTAGCCTTTGCTCTCAGGAGATCTAAAAAAATGCCACCCTCTGTTCTTCCTGTGAGGGCCTTTTTAAAGTCCCTTCTCCAGTACACCTACTTCTTCTGATTGGGCCCTTTGCCAAATTATCCAATAGACTAAAAGAGGAGTTTGACCTGTTTTAGGCATCTTCCACCATTTTGGCATGCAGGTCAACTTAGCTAAGCACTTTATCATTTGTTAACCCTTGACTCCTCACAGTTGGAAGCGAACCCCTGGACCTTCACTCATACAATGAAAATCAGTGAGTCATGATTGCCTCCAAACTGAGTAGATCAGCCATGATTGAATCTAAGCTAAGTAAATCAGGATGTGTTGTCCTCAAATACCTCAAAGACAATAATGATGGCAAAGATACTTGAACACTGGGATAGTAGTGAACTGGGAACAGTGTTTCATAGTACAAAACAAGTACAAACTGAAAAGCTAGCAATGATGGAATGAAAAATAGAATTGTGCGTCCCTGTGTGTGCGAACTGTGTGCAACAAATGGCATTAAGACAACTTTATAACAGGGCCAGTCTGCATAGGAGTAGAGACTTGACAAAGTCAGAAGAAAAAACTTGTTTGTAGTTTTTCATCTTGGAGACTTCTGCTGGCTGAGACTGTCTCAGTGAGACAGCTAACATGCAGGGGTTGTGATGCTAAAAAAAATGTGTCTGTCACATCGCGGTGAGGTTGTCTTGTCTTGGGATCTGTCTTGTGAACTTCCTGTTTTATTTTGAAAGTAATTCTCCTCTCGTTTCAGGTCACTTACCCTTCCTCCTGTGTCCCTGGTCTGACGTCATCCCTAATCCCTGATTGTTTCCACCTGTGAACCCCTTCCTCATGTGTATAAAGTCTGTGTCTTCCCCTGTCTCTGTGCCAAAGTATTTCGTCTTTATGTTGTCTACCGAAGCCATTGACCACAGCCTTGTTCCACGTCTTGTTGAGTGTTTGATTCACCTTCTGGTTAAGTATTGTTCATGTTTTATTTCGTCTGTATTTTGTATCCTCAAAAGAGTGATTTTGATTTGTATTTTCTAGTTAGAGTTTTGAGTTGTAGTTTGAATTTTGATAGCGTTTCTTTTCCTCGTCACGAGTGAATTTTTGTTGGATAATTTCATTAAGAAAGAGTAGTTAATTTTCATAGCCTCTGAGCTTTCTCTTCGGAGAATATTTTATTTTGTTAACTTTGATACTTATGTACATATTCAAGAACAGTGTAGGTTTTCCTCCTGCGGGAGCGTTTTCAGTTTTTCTATGTTTCATGTTGTTTGTGTTGTTCGTCACGCAGAGTTTCATAGAGTTTTATTTATCATTCATTCTGGAGAGTTACAAATTCAGAGAAATAAAACTTGACACTACTTCTGCCATTTCCGCATCTGAGTCCTCTTTTCTGCCCGAGTCTGACAGTGTCCACCACTTTTGCAGATGTGTCATGTCATTATCCGTACCCACTTATCCCTTTCCATGGGGTCAGGGGGTGTTGCTGCTGGAGCCAATCCCAGCCTTGTGTCAGGGCGAGGGCAGGGTACGCCCTGGACAAGTCGCCAGCTCATCGCAGGGCCCTCACTGATGAGCAATGTGGGGTTCAGTATCTTGCTCAAAGACACTTCAACATGCAGCCCAGCCTTGCCCTGAGCCGGGATTTGAACTAGCGATCACTAGTCAACCTGCTCTACCCGCTGAGCTACAGCCGCCCAGTTTTGCAGATGTTTATTTCATAATGTATGCATATGGAAAAAAGCCTTTTTGGCCCACAGTTTAGCATGAGACGATTTAATTACATAGTTTGGCCATCATTAAAACTGACTTGGATCTCTCACTGGGGGTTGGTGGACTCAAGACTATATAATGTAGCCTATAATGACAAGACAAAAATTTATTTTTCTATACCTTTTTATTTTAGTCCACAGAACAAGGAATGCATGGGCATATGTGAATCAAGAAAATCAGTGGGCCTACAAAATACGGCTCATTTCAGTCACACAGAGAGTGAACTAAGAATTTATAGGCTCAGCTATATTAAATGCACATATTAATATGGTCAACAAGAAACACTTTAAATGGTTAGGTAACGCAGATTGTAACGAGTTACATAACTGTAGTAATATATTGCTGCAATATTATTAGCAACACGCAATTGTACTCCGTTCCTGCCAAAAGAAATGTAGTACTGTAAGGCTTGCTTTTGTAACATGTTACTTCCAACATTGCCCATCACTTAAGCTGCAAATTAGAATTGCTGCATAAATGATAAAAATCACAGTAGAATGTGACTACTGTAACACAGTCATGACCGGAGATAATAGGCTGAGCAGAATGGGTCAGTATCATGGGATGTTAATTAGGGACACAACAGGCATTTGTCTATTTAATGCTATGTTTCACTTGTGATCACTTGGTTTGGTCTTGTGCCTCAATTCAAAACACACATTAACAATCTACCTCACATCCTGGTTGTATACTGTTATTTTTAATCCATCAATGAGGGCAATTAGTTGGACAAGCATGCAAGTGGCAAAACAACAAAGTAGCTTTGCTTTTCAGGTGACTGATCGGGGGTTTTCCAACACGTCACACATATGGATCAAGGAGTGATACTCCCACACTGCTGTTTCATAGCACCATTGGATTTGGTCTAAATGTAGCCTTACCAGTGGATTGCGACCGGGGAAAACAATGCCTCTTCCTGTTTTGGTTGTGCAATGACAGACACACTTGCTTGGCAGAAGGAAACTAGGAAACAGGTAAAAAAGTTGTTTATTGCCAATTACTTATGCACTTTAAGTAACATAAATAAGTTAACTGTAATTTAAGTAACATTTTGAGGCATTACGCAACATTAAAGATAAATTTGACGATTAATGATGATGAATAATTAGAATTTAAAACTGTTTTGATATTTTGGGAAGTATAATTATTTGCTTTATTGTTCAACAATCAAACCAGTACAACTCTCATGTCTGTGTCTAAATTGAGCATAAGGACTGGAAACAGGGGCAAGCTAGCCAGGCTCAATCCAAAGTCAAATAATGAACCTACTAAGACCGCAAAAGCGCACTGATTAACATTTTCGTCTCAATTTTTTACTTTCAACACTAACAGAAATGTAAAATTAGAATTTGGTGGCCAGGCACTGTTTGCTCAGAAATGTTCACAGTGGGAAACTCAGAGTATAACCACAAATTATTGTTTTTACCTTTCTATTTGTGTATGGATTCAACAAAAAACATTGATTAACTTTGGAGTTGCTAGTAGATGTTGGACACTTGTTAAACTTCAGACTGAGCCAGGTTTGCTGTTCTCCCTGCTTCAAGTTTTTATGTGAAGCTAAACTAATTGCCCTTAGCTCAAGCTCTGTACTGTTTACTCTGTACTTGGTACTGATCTTCTTATATTATGCTGGTAAGAAAATAAATCTGCCTGTTCCCTGTTATTCCAATCTACTGTATTACTTTAGATCTGTATTATTTTTTTTTTTTTTGCTTGTTTTTTTTAATGGGTATATCCTGTAATGCTCACTGATGGAGAAAGAGCAGCAAAGAGTAGAAAGACCAATAGTATTACAGTGTTTGTGTGTGTTGGATTAACATTTCCAGGGTGGATGTGATCCTGGTGCATCCCATAAATTTCCACTACATTTAAATCCTCACTAATTCAGGTGCATGCTTTCTGCAGCCTCTGGAAATAGCCCAGGCTGGAGTTAGAGATGAACTGTAAGAAATGTTTGACTTTGTTATTCAGGCCTGGTGAATAAAGAATGTTTGACTTGTTTCCATGGTAATCAGTGTTTCATGTAGGGTCTTCTGACACTGTGCAATAAAACTGTATTGGAGAGGCAATTTATGCCACAGTATATTGAATACTGGCAAGCCCAGTTAATAGTTTTGTTTTTTTTGTTTTGTTTTTAACTGTGGACTATAAAAAGGATGTGGCATCATTGTCCAGTTCTGTTTTGTGAACATGCAGCACCTACATTTACTCGGTATCATTTTGTGTAATCAAATATTCTGCACGTGTTGGGATATAAGAAATACTATCATTTTGACTAGAATGTCATGAACAACTCCATGTGACTGCACCACGTGGCATGGTTTTGTTGTACAGCCACCCTTTGGTTGAAGTAGAAATGAAAAACAGGTGTAAAACTTTCTTAATAGAGGATACTGAATGTCAGAGAGATCTTTTTTTTTTTTAGGCTGTGTTTTTCTAAGATTACCGAGACCTGTGATAGTGCCAACCAATGAGACATTCACATCTGCAACTAATTGTAGTGAAGTAACAACAAATTAAATGAGACGGTTTGGCTGTGAGCCTGTATGAATGACACAACACACAGTTATTTTCAGTAAGGTCATGGTTCTTGGATAATCATAGACTTCTTGGTAGTGATTGTGGCAAAAGACCTACTCAAAACTTTTACCAGTTAATACATTTGTATATTAAGACCATTCACAAAGAAAACAGGGAGGATAAAAATGATAGTCTTTGGCTTTTTGAGCTGCCTGGTGTCTTCACTCCTGCATCACATTCAAACTCTTCACCCTTTTTTAAACCCTGCAGACATGCAGTGGTGTAAGCACATCCATCTGACCACACCTCTTATTCCTCCCCAGCGAAAGCAAAGTCACATGGAAAAATGAGCAATATTTGGGAAAGCATGTGTCCCTGCAGTTCAAAGGAAGAGTAATGACAAACATGAATAATGCAACAGATCAGTGGGCCCTTTCAGATCAGAGATAGAACAGAAAACAATCTGCTCGTTGCTTAAAGGTCAGACTTGTGTTAATGAAAGACTTTGCACGCAAGAGAGGACGCAACAAGAGAAAACATGAAAGAATTAGAGGAGGGGATAACATGATGAGAACAGGACAAGTGGGGAGGAAACACAAGTGAGAGATGGCTGTGTGATCTGATGATTAAAACAATGTGTGTTTGTGCATTTACTGTTGTTGCTATGATTGTGAGGACCAAACCTGAGATTACACAAATCATCAAAAGTGAGACTTTATAATCTGTCAGTGGGTAAGGTTAAGCTTGGTCATGTGCTGGAGGGTTGAGGGTAAAGGTTTCTTTAGACTATTCCATTTCCAATTGTTACCCCTACCTCTCAGTTTTGATTGCTCTCTTGGCCCTCAGTTACAAGGAGAAGTGGTTGAAATCTCTGCTTATGAGATGAGACAACCCTTTGAGACAATCATGTGTCATCAATTGTAAATGATGGATTTAATTTAAACAGATGCAACCAAACCTTTCCAATTAATCATCTTCAGCTATGGTGACTCTTTGTGTTTCCCTTAAATCATGATAATTTCACAATTCCATTTGCCAAATCATCAAATAAAAAGGGACACTGCTTCACTAGCTCACTACTTACCTGGCCACTGGCAGTGCTTCATAGGCTAACATTCACAACCCCTGCTCTTACATTGCCAGTCTGCACTGATTTAAGATGAAAAACGTCAAATTGCAGGACTTTCATGCACAGATCAGCAATAACAATGTCACCAAAACAATGTTTTACACTTTTGAAGAGGACCGTATGACTTAAATGACTGAAATAACAGAGTTCCAAATAATCTCATTATGAAATGAGTATCTGAAAAAGCCAACCATCATGTTGCTTGAATCACAACTCCAAATGATGCTAATGTTGCACCATGTCTGCAGAATGTGCAAACAGTCAACTGTTTCCTAACACATTTACCAAAATGTGTAAGCATGGATTGTCTCATCATTTTACCTTTTTGTAAAAGGTAAAATGATGTTTAATGAAACATATCTGTGGCATTTCTTTACTTAAATTCCAGTTTAATCATCATTCCAAATATATGAAGTTATACGGATATACCATATAATAAAGGACAAAATCATCCTGGAGGATTTATCAGTGAGGCTCCGGCAACACAACTCAGTGAGGGTATCTATCTAATATTCTAATTCTAATATTTAGAGGGAACTGCCATTCTGTTTTGTTCTTTATCCTGTCAAGCGTGAAGTGTTTTGTTAGCTGTTAGCTGAGACAAGAGGTAGTTGATTATGTGTGTGTCAAACAGATAGCAGAGACACAGATCCAACCACTCTGGTTCCACAGCTGCTTTGTCACCATCAGATCATGTCAGCAACACAGTGGTGGTTTGGCCTGTTTTTAAAAAATATTTAATTATGTCACAATTTCTGGGTTGTGGTGGAGTCACGGTCTGGGCGTGTTAAGGTGGATGTGCGATAGCCTAAGGTGGCACTGGTGGTAGCGTGGCAGGTTGAGGCACCGGTGAGCAGAAGGTAAGGCTGTTGGCCAGAGATGTGGAGAGCTGGACAGCTGGAGATGGAAACACCGATAGTTGAAGTGCAGGTGAACACTGGATGTAGAGAGACCACAAATATCCAAGAGAGAAACATGAAAATACTAGAGGTCATACAAAACAATGATTTGACAGATCATCTGGCATCATGAAATCATCTGCATTAGGTAGCGTGGAGAGGGCTTGCCAACCTGATGCAGATGAGTGTATGTTAGCAGCCAAGTGGGAAGTTCTGCCAAGCCTCTCAATGCACCACTGCAAGCATAACAGAAAAAGAAACAAAACACCAAGCACAAAATTATCATCAACAAATTATGACTGATCATTACATTTTTGGACACATTTGTTGTTTTGTTACACTTGGTGATGTAAAGAGTTGCGATCTCTACACACCGGACATATACCGTTGGCAAGTAAAAGGACATAATACCAAATTTTAACAAGTGATTAAGAAATATAGAAGAGCTCTGATATTAGCGTACTGTATTAATAATCAAATGTGTAATAGTGAGGATTACAATTAAATTGCAATGAAGTAATAATGAAGATATAAAAATGAGAAACAGTTTCAGAATCAAATGAAGAGATTAATCAGACAACAGTAATATACAAGCTGAGGTGGGGTAAAGGTCAAGATTTCACTATGAGTTTGTGTACAACAGTTGATCATTACATACGTACTTACATCATTGTACATCATTGTGATACCGGAAGTGGCTGCATGGCCTTATGAGGAAGGAAGCAAAATCTCCCTCTTAAAGAGATAGTGAGCTGAGAAAGTATAAAAAATGCAGTAACAGAGGACACAAGGTTTTCCTCCACTCTCCTGCTTTGGATTAACCTACAGGATGGCGTCTGTGAGCAGCCTATCATCACAGAATGGACTTCACCAGGTTCACAGCTGGATCCAAGGATAACAGATTACAAGGAGGATTAACCCTTTTTACCAACCAACTGTGGATTAAAGTTTGGATATAGGAGTTCTTTTGTTCACTCTTCTGGCATGAAGTTTGGACTTCAAGGAAATTTGGGGACCTCGGACGGGGTTGCCATGGATCCATGGCCTGATCCTCTCGATCTCAGTTTGGTTCAGCTTTTTAGGTTAATCTTTCATTTACTGGATTGCGATCCTAACCAATAGGTATTCCTGATAGTGACTGGTAGTAATTGAGATAGGTTTGAGCTGTATTCTTTGCCCTTGTTAAATCTTTGTTGTGGAGACTGATTTTATGTCTCTTTGATGGAAGGAAAAAGTAGGTAATAATTGTGTAAAAAATCTTAAAAGGATCTTAAAGGTTAGCCCAACAAATTGAAACAGTATGGTTTACCAAAAGCCCCTAAAATTTAACCTAGCAGACTAACAACCGCACAGATCATTAGATCTGTCATTGACTAGTGTGGCTGGTGGCCGTATCTGACTCAAGGGCTATTAATGTCTGGTGCCAAGCCAGAAGAAGCAGGGTAGATGTTTGGATGTAGGCAGTGAGAAGCTAGGCGAGTCTCCTCTCTACTATCTTAAGCAGTCCCTTTTTAAAGTAACAACTTGTGAAACTTAAATTTAGGGACCCACCCTTTATAATGAAGAGCTGGTCCACCACTCCTGATAATACAACACTCAAAGAGGAAGTGGCTCGCTGCATACAGCAGAGAGAAATCTTCTTTGCCATGATCAAGAAGAGGGACACCCAAGGGAAGGATGGTCCCAAAAGTGCCTGTGAAGGGAGTGGTGCAGGCCATGCATGCATAGTTACGCCATTTAGGCACCCTACCCGCATGAAAGGAATTGGAAAAGCAGCAGCTCTAGGTCACCTTGTAGGTTTAGGGACCTAACCCTTTATAACAGTGAGCTGGTACAGTACCTCCTGGACAGGGGTAACCTTGGGATCTAACAGCAGATGCTATTGACATATCGATATCATGATTTGTCTGTAGAATTAAAGAAACCTTCCCGCCTTAACACAATACATGTTGCTCCAAACTATTGATATTTTTAGCTCTCTAACCATAGAAGGATAAACTGCAGGTCCAGAGATGTTTCCACCATGTTCTCTATTGGTTTATGTACATTTAATTCTGGGATTAGGAACACAAATGTCATTAGCAGAATATCTGCATCATCCTGGGTTTTATGATAAACCTAAAAGATGTTAAATATAAATGTGGTGTAACATGGTATGACACTTATCATATATTTTCTTGTTTTTTTCTCATAGTGTGGTTACAGGAGAATGTTGCATGGGACCTGTTTCTTTGGGATAAGAAAAATAGTGTACACCATTTAACAAAGCTTTGACTTATAGTGTAAGGAAACTACAGTATTTTCTTTAAGGGAAATTCCTTAAACTGTGACATGCATGCACTGAAACTACAACAGATGTGAAACAAGTTGAGTTTATGTCAAAAAGTCAAGATGTTAAGAATTAACTGGACAAACCTGAGTGGTCTATCTCCCAAAACAAACTCTGCTGCCACTAAGGACTCTCCAATTCATCCATAATTCATGTTTGAGCCTCTGCTGGAAGGCCTTGCATTGTTTGTGGCGCACTGTTAGCCAGGCTGAACAATTAAAGACAGAGGTTTCCTCTCCATAGCTATACACTGTACCTTTGTAATTTACATAATCTGTCAGATGGATACAAAAGGGAGGGTTCTCAGAAAATATCAGCTGGTTATGCAGGACTTGGAAGCTGCAATATTCTTAACAAAGTGGCAGCTGATGTTGGTACACAGTGTGGTATGTAAAGTTTCTCAGCTGGCCAGGCAGTCACATTGCTCATCTGGGTGTACTTTCACAAAGTGAGGTCATGTTTTGCAAACAGCTCTCCGAAAACTCTCAGAGGAAATTTTTTTACGATGTCATTTCAAGTGGCGTTGGAAAAATAAAGTGGCATTCTGCCCTCTGAGGCATTCTCACCGGAGCAACAGACTTGTGTTATTTAGCCATGATGGACAGTTTTTTTTGCCACATGTGAGAGAATGGGTGGAGAGGAGAAGGGTTATGTCAGTTACAGGGGTTGGATATCCTCTTCCCCAAGCCCCTGACCCCTTTTATTGAGATGCTAGAAACAAGTCAACAGTCAAATTCCTCAATGGAAAGACCATAGCTATTCAACAACAGCTGGATCTCAGTGTTCAGGAGCTGAATACTGTATAAAGAAACTGATTGCATAACACTGAGGAACTAGCTTTAATAGACAATAGAATGATCCTGCTACTGGCTGAAAACTGTATCTGTTGTAAACAGAATGCAAACTTTCTGCAGTGGCCTCATCATCATCATCATCATCATCATCAGTGCTCCCTCAAGTGAAAACAGGGCTTAAAGCCAGCTGCTGGCTGTCCAGGTGTCAGCCCCTGGATCTGTACATCTACAAAAATAAAACAAAAATGGATGAAACACCCTCCAACTATGTTATGAGTGTTGACGTCCACCAGAGGGCACTCTACAACAGGTCGAGTCTATGCCACCTGATTGACGGCCAGTCTGAGATCTCTTCATTTAGCATCACACGTCACGGGTCACAGGTCACCATGCATGCACAAACGCGCTAGCTACTGCAAAACACAAGCAAGTAGTGATGTTCAGTACCACAAATTTCCTTTCCAATCCGATACTGAGTAAAATTCAGGCTGGTATCATCAAAAAGTAGTGTATTTCAAGTCATAGCTTCATAAAGAATACAAGACAGAGTAATTTTTTTATTTAATTATCTTAAAATCACAGGGCAAAACAAATGATAGGGCCACTCTGCACTGAATGCCTCATCTTATTTAGATTCAACTATGTATGTAGTCTCTCCAAATAGCCCACAGTAAGGGGATACAAACACTTGCTGTTTTATAATACTGGGTGACTTAAATTGAAATTGCAAGTAAAATATTTAATTGAATAAATAAATGCCACAATAATTGCAAAAGTTCTAAGTTCACCATGGCTGTTTTATCACAATTGCTCTGTATAATTTAATGACACCTAGTCTAAGTAATACACTTTAAATAATCAATACTTTAGGAAACTTTACCTGAATAAATCTAGGCTTTTTTGCCTATGTGAGATTATCTCAGTGATACAGATATTATTACTCCAAGCTGAGCTCATACAGCTTTTTATTGAAGCATGTACTTATTTCGTTACTTATTTCATAACCATATTTATTAATTGGAACAACTCCAACAACAACAGTGTCTAGCGCTGCTTAAAGCTTCGCATGTTCTTCCTCCGTACCTGGATTGTACCTGCAGCACCGAGGGACCCTGACAGAGTCTGTCTTGCCCCAGCAGCAGCACCTGACACTGTGCTCTCCTCTTCTGTCAGCCTCATCATAAATGCCTCGTATTCTGTGTTGTGGTTTAACCTGAGGTGTTATACAAGGTTTGTTGTGTTGCCACAACTCCATACCGTTTTCCCACAAACATCACAAACTGAGTCTTGGCTGTCTGTGGGGCTGAAATAGCTCCACATATGACTCATGACATGACACATGACTGAGCGGCGTGCCGCTGTGCTTACGCATTACGCACTTACCCAGGCAGAAGAAAAAGTAGTTCCCACCAACCGCAAATCATTTAGACAAGATTTCAATAGTTTAGTTACATTCCACTGTGTTCCTGTTAATGATATACATCACCTCAAATGACTTAAGTATCAAAAGTAATGTCATGTAGTAATTTATATGGACAGTGCTATTCCCTCCATGTGGACTGACAGGCGATACATTTATTCATTGTTTTGTTTGTTTTACTTTGTTAAGAAGATAAGAGAGGTCTTCGTTGAGGCAGCTGACTCCTTGTTTCAGGATTTTATAAACAGACTGGAAATATTATCATCAATCAAAATTCTTCAGCTATTGAGAGGTACAGTTACACAGCACTGTGAAGTAATGGCCAAGGATTTGACACAGCAGCTTCGGAGAAACATTGCAGACTGCGAGTGTATCTCACTGTAGTTAGACGAGTCTCCAGACACCTATACAGTCCAGCTGTGTGTTTCTGTTTGGATGGTGTTTACAGATATGACTGCAAAAGAGGAGTTATTAACCTTCGTGCTGATGAAGAACCCACGCGGGGAGAGGACATTTTCAGGCATTCAAAAACTTCACTGAGAAAACCACCAGCTACTGGTGTAAACTGTGTGCAGTATTGATGGCTGTTTGTCACCTATGTGCGTTACTGCCAGTGTTGCCAGATCTTGCGAGAGAAACAATCCAAGAGGGTCTATGAAAACAAGCCCAAAACAAGCAACTTCTCTGGTCGTGGTAAAAAAAAAGAAAGAAAAAAAGAAAAATGACATTGTTACTCTTTGCACACACATATAAATATCACCCTTAATCCAGAAATGTATTGAATTGTATCATTGCATTTATTATTGTTTTTATATGTTATGATCCTTTATTGTTTTAGTTACAGGACTTCAAAACAATATGACATACAATACAATAGGAAAAGGATCGAGGAAGAACAAGCCCAAAAAACCCACGACTACCAATAGTTATCAGCGACTTTACAGAGAGCAAACCCAAAGTCGCTTATAATAATTGGACTTGGCAACTGTGATTACTGCTGTCAATTTTTATGTACAAAACTAAACCGCTACTCTCTCATTATCAGTTATGCATTGTGTTATATAAAGAATACTCAGCATATAAATAAATGGATGTTTAGTCATCTTTATGTAGGTAGATCATTTTAACCTGGTCATTTAGAAAGTAGCTGGCAAGCTAAAAAAGTGTGGGCACCCCTGCTATACAACGTCCCTGTTAGCAACACATGCAACAATATAATATATTTTGATGTGCCTCTGTTCTGCTGTGACAGTTTATTTTTAAACTGCATTATCATATTCTTTAAGTGAGGAATCATAAATAACTACAAATAACTAACATTACGAAAATCGTCTTATGTTTTGATACACATTTCTGGATATTTTTAAAAAAAAATATATATTGGCCGATATATTGGAATATCGGATTTTTAGATCACCAAATATTTGTATCAATATCGGCCTTAAAAATCCTATATTGGTCAGGCTCTGATTCAGACCCTGCAAAGAGAGAGGAGTTGCTGAGGAAAAGAAAAGTAAACAACAACTGTCTGTACCCATTTACTGATCAATAGGAAGGTCTGAGTGAGGGTTTTAAGGGGTGCTTTCAGTCTTGATTCAAAAGGCCTTGGGGCGGATTTCTTGAAGCCTGGCAATACATGATAGCCAGGGCTGGACTGGGACAAAAAATCGGCCTGGGCATTTTGAGCCGAGACCAGCCCACCAGGTATTGATGGAAATACAATGAAGCCTATGAATGAAAATAAGTGACTTTCTAGTGACAATGCTTGTACGTTGTCTTGTTGGTGTATATGTACTTGTCTAATAAACTTAAACCTACACCATCCTCTCAATCCCGTTATTCTATACAGTACTTAGCGGAAACCAAAAGGCTGCTTGGTCCAGGTAACCTCCTGAACAATTTAGAATGTATGATGCGATCCTGATTTTAGGAAAGAGAGGAACATAGGTGAGACATGATAACTGATGAATATTAAAATGAATAAATGACATGATATTTTCGTAGACCATTTATTCACCACATCAATAAATAGCACAGCAACACAGAATATTTCCTCAAACATGGAAACCTTTAAAAAGTGAAAGAAGACAGAGAAAGAAAGGTGAGAAAAAATAACAATTGATGGACTTCATGATCACAGTACTGGTATCTAGAAAAATGTGGGAAAATAGTTGCATCATATCACAGTACTTGATCTAACAATGAACAGTATGATGGGATCCTGAAAAATAGGACACAGGGGAACAGAGATGAGATGAATATTAAAATGTATAAATTAGAGATTGTGATTGAGTGATAGTTTCACATTTTCACATGTACTCACCACATCAATAAACAGTCACCTTAGACCTCCACAGCAGCAACACTCAGCACAGCAACACAGAGCATTTCCTCAAACATGGCAACCTTTAAAAAGTGAAATGAGACAAACAGAGAAAGGTGAGAAAGAATGACACCTGATGGACTTGCTCAGATGATCACAGTGCTGGTATCATCAAAAATAGCTGAATCATGTATTCTATACAGAACTTACTTAGAGGAAGGCAGGCTTCCAAAATGAGTGTAAGCATCCTTTAAGAGACAGTGAGAGTTTAACACTGGAAGAAAATCTCATTGCTTTTAAAGTCATTGTACTACAAATAAAGGCATTATATTCTATTCTGTTCTGTTCTAGGCATTCTCCAAAATTATTAAAATAACAAAAAAATCTTATTTGTAAAGGGAAGGTTGTAACATGTTCAAGACACTTGTTACAACCTACCCCACCCCTGTCATCCATTGTTTAGCTAGCTGTATTAGCATGGTGCTTTGACATTAGCAAGGGAGACCTACACCATTCTTTACCAGAGAAACCGTAGTTTGACCTGATATAACTCATACAAGGTGATCTACAAGGGGAAAAGCACTAGGAAAAAAAAAAAAAAAAAACTTTCTTACCTCAGAACTTGATTTTTTCTCCTACGTCTGGGGAAAATGGCACCAACATGTTGAAAATCACCACGTGTGATCGTAAAGGATGTCTGAGGAGACTGAAACTGTCACATGGCTTGTCTCTTATCCCTGATTGGTGGAATTGGTGATGTTACAACCACCCCCATGTTTCAACCATACCCGGTCTCCCCTATGCCCGATGGCCAGCGTGATGATAGCTAAAATATCATTGGACTAGAACACTATAGGCAGTGCAACTAAGAGGAACACAGTTATGAAATGAAGAGAACAGACAGTGTTGAATAATTTGATGCATTGATTAATAAATAAACTCATCTATTAAAATTAAATGTATTTTCTGATGATGCAACAAGCCTTGCTGGCCCAGTTGGCCCACAACTGTTAAAATGTTCACACCATTCTGTTACTCTGTTAACAGATACCAAGAAAAGAAACAGAAACCCACCATCACAAAGAATGAAGCTGAGGGAGGTATGGAGAAATTCTCAGACAAAATATAGAGCCAAAAGAAGAAATTGAAATGCATTACTCAACATGACAACATGCCCAGGTCCTACGTCACCACCACCAAGCCCATCTATGTCACCAACACCAGGCCCACACACTGAAAAGATAAAGAAGCTGAATAAATCATTAAAGAGACTGAAGGATCAGAACAAAATGTTCCAGAGAAAAGTCAGTAAAGAAAATAAGTGGGCTGAGAAATATAGGAAAATGTGTGTGGCAAAACGTAACACAACTAACAGTCACAGAAAATTATCAGTTGCCACCCAGGAAAAAGTTAATTAATGAGATCTGGTGGAATCCTTCCTGCTTTTAGATGAAAATAGCCATGTGCTTCCTGGGAAGGAAAGAGAAACGACAAAGATGAGAGCTGACTTCGTCACTGAAGGACTTTATAAGGCCTACATGCAAAAATTTGAAAAAAAGTACCAGCTGTCCTACAGACAGTTAATAACAAATAAACCTTTTTATGTCACAGAGGCTAGGTCCAGCGACTGCAACACATGGGCCTGCTGGGAACATGCGAAAATCTCGCTTCTAATTTATGCTTTTACAAGCAGAGGCTTGATCAAGACAAAAAGCCTGTCAGCACTGCCATCACGTCTCACATGTGATACTGAAAATACGGACGGAATATGGAAAATACAAAATGCATGCAACATGTACACAAAGTGCTGTTATGATGAGCCCAACCTGCAGGACCACAGCCCAGTTGACACTGCAACACAGGAGCAGTGGGAGATGCAGGATGTTGTAGTGGGAGAGAGATACTACAGAAGAACTGGGTGAAGAAAAAGAAGAGGGGGACTGTTGTGTCCACAGACTGTGCGGAGAATTTACTTCGGGTGAAAAATGACAGAGAGTTCAGGCTAGCGAACATTAGCTTGTGTATTCACCGGCTGCAGGGAAACAGACTGTCATCAACTCACTCAGCCTCTTGTACAAAAAACACTCCTCAGGAGCCCTGTATGGTCTGTAAGCGCCCCCTATAGGCATGAACAGGTTAAACACAGCACCCTGTGAACATCAGTGGCAAAAAAATACATTCTTACTGATACAAATCTCTCCTTTTGAAGCTCTTCTACTTAGGTGCTGTGTGCATGTGCCCAATCAAGTGCATCAATTGGAGAGGCCCAAGCTGAGGATAGACACCATTTCAGATGAAGGATACACAGAAGGACAGTTTGTCTTAATTATGATATGTGGGACAAATTGTTGATTGTTAAGTATGGAGGGGCTGCAGGTAAACTGCATGAAACAACTTGGAGAGAAAAAGGGTTTTGTCTGGCCATATAGGCGAGACTGCATTTACTATCAAGATCAGGAAGTTGGCAGTCGGTTTGCTACTCTCTCCAAATTTGACTGGCTTATGCACAATGAAGTCTACATGAATTGATTTATTTATGGATCCAACCAGCTATCCTGTATGTTCATGGTTCATATGATAAAAAAATGTGTTTGTTTTGCTTATATTAATACATATAGCAGACCAGTTTTGAAATGAAATGAAATTTGATACACAAACATATGTTCATACAATATAAAAAAAAAAGTTTGTTTCATTGTTAAACATCAAATAAATCAATAACATTTGAATATTACCTTCCAGCATAAGAATGGTTAAATATTTCCTGCCATATGAGTAATCAGCACTCACCAATAAGTAGGATAATACATGGTTTGCATTGTCTCATGGCAACATTATCATATGGTGTGACATTCCAAATTGTGAAAATAACATAACTTTATTAATGATAAAACCTGAAAATGTTCATGAAATACATAGTGAATAGTATCAGCAAGAGTCACAAATATTTTTATAATTCACTAGCAATGTTTGTTACAATAAATAGAAAATATGTTGAAAATAATACACAAATTTAAAGGTATAATCCATTTTCAGTTAATATACAATTATTGTTATGTCACACCATATGAGGATTTTAGGCACTAATACAACAAATTGTCACCTAATTCTGATTCCAATTGAAAATCTAAAAAAACAACATATGTTTCTATAAAGATGAGAGTAAGTAGAACAAAAGTCAAACTTTTTTTCTGGTATATGTCACTGACTCACATCCAGATCAAACTGGCTGTATGCCTGGTAGACATATGCCAAGCATTCAAGAGAGTTATCTCACTTGATGCACAACCTGTGTTTGATCAAGTAGAGTGGCCCTACATGATGTCTGTGCTCAAAAAAATTTGGATTTCAACCCTCCTTCATAAAATGGATTGAAATAATGTATTCATGACTGACTGCATCAGTTATCACTAATCAGAATATCTCCTCTCCATTTGCTGTTCACCGCGGGACTTGTCAAGGTTGCCCCCTCTCCCCCTTGTTTGTGGTTATCATCAAACCACTTGCTGCTAGTATCAGACAGAGCCCTTTAATCTCTCCCATCGACATGTCTGGCCATAAACATTATCTTTCACTATATGCAGATGACATTCTCTTGTACATTTCCCAGCCGCAAGTATCAATACCTCCTCTCTTGACTCTCATTGGCAGTCTGTCAGGATTCTCTATCAACTGGGAGAAAAGCGAGCTTATGCCAATCTCTGCAGCAGTTAACTAAGGCTGAGCAATTTTATCGATCCTGCAATATATATCGATGTTTTGTTTCCCCAGAAAGTATCGATTTTTCAGCCGCGAGTATCGATACATAAAGTCCCATTCAAATCCCCCGTGTTCTGCCCGGCACACTGCTCGCTGCATTTCCCCCGTTTGCTCTGCAGGAAGCGCGATTAGGTCAGCCAGCCGCTAGTGTCGCTGTAGAGCATTTCTAGCAATTAACCCGTCTAGATAATCTCTTTACTTTCAACAGAATGGGAATGCGAACATAAATCCAGCACCTTCATGCCTAAAAGTAGATGTGTGGGAGTATTTTGGGTTTAAAAAGAAGTAGTAAAGGGATTTAGATAAAAAGTCTGGTGGTTTGCAAGCTGTGTCACACAAACGTGAAATACTCTGGAAATACCACCAACCTATGAGCCCACCTAAAACGTCATCACCTGGACAAAGTAACGTTAATGCTAACTGAGGAGCCCAAGAAGTTGTGGCGTGACCCAAAACAAACCATACTGGATAGTGATGGCAGTTGTTTCCACAAGTTCCCATCTACTTCACCAAGCTTGCAAAAGATTACAGATTCCATTGCCTACTTTATTTGTCAGGATTTGAGACCTTATTTGATGGTGGAAAATGCAGGCTTTAGGCACATGGTGAACTCAATTGAGCCCCACTATCCTATTCCAACCCGCGAATACCTCACCAAGGTTTGCGTTCCCAGGCTGTATGCTCAGACAAAGGCACATGTCAAATCCTCCCTGGCCAGAGTGGAGAGAGTCGCCCTGACGTGACGGGTGGACCTCACCAACAACTGAAGCATATGTCGCCATCACGGCCCACTTTATCGATGAGGAATGGGAGCTTGTTACATATGTCTTACAAACCAGGGACATAGCTGAGAGCCACACCATACACAACCTGGCAGAACATCTGAGAAAGGCCCTTGCTGAGTGGGGAATCACAGAAAAGGATCCAGTAATTGTCACTGACAATGCGTCAAATATGACAAAATTATTTTGTCGTTAATGTAAAGCAGCATTCTGTGCATCCATGCTGTGAAGGGCACTATAGGTCTATAAATAAAGTTTCTTATTTTTATTTAGTTACAGGTGGAACAGTGCGCTCAGGATTTTGGCATAGATGCATAGATATTAAATATAACAATTAAAAGAATTATTACAGTAAAAGCTCAAGAATTTCATTTCATGTTGACCTATTTAATTTAGTTGTCACTTTGGAGTCCAGTGAAGCGCACTGTGTTGTCTGAACCTCTGTTTAGAAATCATGGAATGTGCTTAACTACAAACAATGTGTTTTTATTTTTATTGATTATTTATTTGAAGGTCAGCATCCTCCACCCAGGAATCCAAGGCCGTCTTGTCCACTGGCTGCCCTTCTTGGTGAATGATACGGTGGTGGTGCAGCACGACCCAAGACAAATACCCAAGAGACCCTACATATATATATATATATATATATATATACACACACATATATATATTTATATATATACACACACATATACACACACACATATATATATACACACACACACATATACACACACATATATATATATACACACACACACATATATATATATACATATCAGCAGTGTGTATGAGAGCATTTCAGTAGTGTGTGTGAGAGTGTTTTAGTAGTGTGTATGAGAACGTTTCAGTAGTGTGTATGAGAACATTTCAGTAGTGTTTATGAGATCTTTTCACTCGTATGTATGATCATTTTTCAGTAGTGTATATAAGAGTATTTCACGTGTGAGAGCGTTTTAGTAGTGTGTATGAGTGAATAACTTTTCAGTTGTTTATGTGAGAGTGTTTCAGTAGTGTATGTAAGATCATTTCACATGTTTGTGCGAGGTAATTCTGAATAATGTCCCTGATGGGCATTTACATTTTATCTATTTATCTCTGTGTGTCTCTATTCATCTCTCACTCTCTAACAATACAAATTCATTCATTTAGATCTTTAAATTTTCAAAACAAAGTTGAAATACACTGAGTAATGGTAGAGGAGCTGGGAAACAATCTGCATACAGATTCCATACCAGTGATCAACTGACAGAAGCCCTCATACATCGAGCTAATGTAAAATGAGTTATCAACATAATTATCCAGAATTTAACAGGAAACACCCAAGAAGTACATACAACTCTGATAAAAATGTTTTTTTTTATTAATGGAAATGCTAATTAGATCATGACAAGAGGAAAGATAATAATAATAACAATCATAAAATAAATCATTTTTATTTTTTGATATTCTCCATGAATGACAAACCCTCAAATGTCAGATAACATGAGCAACAGACCAATGGAAAAGTTTATTGGAACTGAATGACCAGGGAATATTTAACATGGGTGGACAAAAGCATATGACTTTTAAAAATTTTTTTTTTTTACCTAAATGGTAAATTTGATTTCATTCAGTTCTGTTCTTCCCCAGGACAATCTAGTGGATCCCCGCAATTACAATTTCACGTTTAACAAAAATGGCAAGGAAAAGCCACAACAGATAAGAGTGGTACTGCAACATTCATTCATGAGTTCTCAGATAAAACTAATACATTTAAGGCAGTTTTTTTAGGGCCCAATACATTTCTGATCGCTGCTATGTTATGAACCATCCAGACCTCTGAGGTCAGTGCCTAACATGGAGAACCCGTGTTAAGTTATTATGCAACACATATCTAGATCACATCTAGAACAAACTCCAAGCCATCTGGTTCCCACAAAAGCCAGCACTTCCACAACAATCACTGTTTCAATGATAGTTGACCAGGCCTCAAGTCCATTACACTCTGGCAGCTACACCTGATGCAGGGCGGTCATGCTTCAAGGTCCTTGATGGAAATAAAATATTTTAGGCATTCAGCCATTTAGAACATTGAGTTGCCCTTTTCACACAGAGCTGTCCTATCTCCACATCGGAGGTTCGCCAATTCTCCGCCATTGTTTGTTCACACGGAACCAAGGTGCGCCAGTGAGTAATTTATACAGCAAGCTGGCCCTGCAGATCTAAAAGAGGCATGATGGTACATGTCATGATGACGACATCTGTGTTATTTTTTACCTTATGTTAACCTCCTGTTAATCTAAACATGGACCTGCTGACTGTATACTGTCATATAGATGCAGTTATAAAGTGTTGTGATTTGCGATCCTGATCAACCATGCATCCTGGAAAGTGAAAGTTACGTTTTTCAAGTTACATAATTTCATTCTCAGCATCAGTAAATCAGACACTGTCTGACTGATGTTTTCTGGGGGAAAGTTCACTGAAGTCTCGGTTGGGAGGGCTGACAATCCCTGTGATTTTTTTTCAAGACAGTAACTACAACAACACAACAGTGGAAGGAGACAAACACTTGGTAAGTTAAAGTTTTTTGCCGGGGACGGACAATGCTTTCTTGGGCAGAAATGTGGCAGGAGTCAGTAGGACATGACAGAGGCTTCTCCATGTTTAACTGCAGTATTTTTCCTCATACAAGTTGACACTACCAGTTACAGTGTTACTTTTGTTAATTTCCAAACTTCGCACACACAAAAGAGCTGTCCTTCAAACACTCAAGATTCAATGTTGCACTTTTAGCACCTCAAAACACTCATACCAAGCAGCTGGGTCTGGAGTATTTAAAATAGCTGTTCACAAATGTACTCAGTTATGACTGAGTTCAGTTTGTTCTGTATCTCCCAGAGAGTAGCTGTAGTCGACTACTATTTAGGCCTTTTATCACAAGATCAAAGCTTAATTCTTACATGATCTTGAGATATGTGATTTCATGTCTCATTATTTCCTGACAACAGTTTTCCTTACTTCATGGAATATTATTACTTTATAATTATTTGGCCTCAAGAAAGAGAGTGAGCAGTGAACAGCGCTATAATGTCAGAGAATGGGAGAAGGGACTCGTAACATTTAAGAGAACCACATCTATTTTGGAAGTATATGATAATTTGATACCTCAAAGTGACAAGATAATTAATCAATAAAAATGACAGTCACAAAAGACGAGCCAAAGCTTACTGTATTACTATTGTTATTTCAAGATCTCCATCGTTGGCCAGGGCTGCTGTCAACTGTCAGCTGTGGAGTGTGACTTAAATGAGAACCTAGAAGGCAGCCAGAAGCAACACTTGGGTGAGTGCACATCTTGGGAGGAACACATTGTGCATACATACTTCAGTATTATTATGTGCAGAACACAGTTTACTATGGGACATGATGCCTCAAAGACAACTGTTGCATCAGATCTCTACACACTATCCTCTGTTGCTGTTACAAGCTATGATAGCATGTACAGAAATGATAAAAAATTCTTGTGTTCTTTCACTTTAATTTCAACATCTTTACATCTGTAAAACTACTTTGAAGTTGGCAATGTTAATTACACTTCTTTTTTTTACAATCAAACTAAACAAATTAATTGTTAGACAAGTGATTCTTTAAATAACAGGAAACAAATGATTAAAAACATTATTCTCTACTTTTAGCTTTAACTTCTGACTTGAGTGCAACGAATTAATGGACTGGTTATATCAGAGCAGTGCATTATTTGCTACTGTCAGCAGTCAGTTATGAGCCAAACTCGACAGTTTCCTCTGTGATGGGCTTGAATTCGTAGTTTCCTCTCCCGTCCATGTGGAGATAGTACTATATGACAAGAGGAAAACAAAAATATTTTGTCAGTAAGGAGGGAAGAAAGAAATACAAAGCAAAAAACAAACACAGCAAGTACAAACTAGCTGAGGGAGTGAAAGTCACAGTTATTTGGGCAAATTGTATTAGTAATAAAATTATACCATAAATAAAAATGCTTAGTCCATGTTAAGTATAGAAGTATGTTCTAGAGAATAAATACAACATATAGACAAGCAGTGGTGTAGCCATCTTCACTAGCAATCAACAATGAAGCAGAGTATGGGTGCCCCGAGTTATTGGCCACCAATCATTACCGGCCTGCATTTGTTCTTAATAGTTTGGTTGGTGGTCTCTTTGAAGACTCATCAGGTAAACATGAGACAGTTTCGCTGTGCACCACTAAAACATCATAGCATGCTGCATTTTTGTTAAGTATGTCAGCTGGGAATAGTTGAAAGTCCAAGTATTATGAGTTGAGAGTTAGACATTTTACATCCTTTTACAAAACTTTTTAGCAGATTTAGCAGGTATCAGCAGTAAACAGGTGGTGGAGTGATGGCTCTATGGCACAAAGACATTGGAACAAGGATAGAGACTCAAACAGATTTATGCAGTCTGTGGTACGTAATCCCCTATCCATTTTTTTTTCTTGATTGTTTTTTAATTTTGTTTTTTCACAGTTTAAAGATAGCTTTTCATTTTGTTTAAAAACCATTAACTGGAGATAACCCCCCAAAACTTGACTGGAGCACCCTCAGAGTGCAAAACATTGAAAAGTACAGAAAACACAATTAAGAATCAAGTACCCTGCATGTCTGAGTGCACTGTACTGCTCTGGCCTGCTATTTGTAACATATTTTATCATCTTTCAACTCTCATGGTCAATCCCATTTCACGCAGAGCTTGGTCAATTGTGTGGATGTGTGAATTCTATGTTATTCAATTTTTCCTCTAGCTGATTCTGTCGTTTCATGCTTTCAGTATCAGTGACACACTGGACAATCTGCTTTGGGTAATGCATGGGCTGATGGGCTGACTGACTGTTGTAGCCTTTCATATCATTATCCTGTTTTGTGTACAACAGGTAAAACTACATTTCTGAAAGCAAATTCTGCTAAGGGAAGGAAACACTAATAATGGGGTATTTCATTTGAACTTGTAAGAATACAGTGACATTCTGTCCCTACCTCATGGTGCTTCCACAGGGACTTCCTGTGGGACACTGTGAACAGGCTGATGCCCACCTGTGGAACAAAATAAACAAGTATTAGCCAGCTTGACTTCATACCAGTTCAACATAATTTTCGATTCCGGGTCGCTGCTTGTGTGGTCGTCAGTTTAGAGTAGAGTAGTTGATATGTATGGTTTTGTAAATTTTGTGTATGATTTGTGTTTTTGTTCTCCTATGGACCCACATGTCATTTGCCACACTAGATACCAAGGGAGGAAGGGACAAGGGTGGAATTAGGGCCAGACTTAAGAGGAAGAATGTAAATATTGGGTGTTCCACTCAGTCAGCATGCACTCATTTCCTCACAAAAAAGACAAGCTGCGGGGGGGGCGCTAGCGAGCCGCAATGGAGTAAGTCGCACTTTTGTGAGCTCCCACAGAATCTCAACTACAAACATATATTACTTGACATCTACGTTCGAAAAATACAAATTAAACGTGGTAACTGTATAATCAACACTACCCGGCAAAGTCAATGAAAAAGAACCAACGCTAATGGCACCAACACAAGGCCCCAAACCTCCTCGGCTAAAAGTCCAGATAAATCTGACCTGACCCCACCTGTACCTGGAATAAGTACAAGCATGAGCGCCGCAACAATCAAAGCGGACATCCTCTCCTCATTGAGAAAAGAAATATCGTCAGTTATCAGAGAAGAGTTGAAGAGCGCGCTGGCGAAGGATTTTGAATCGCTGAAGAAAGAAATGATTGACGTGAAAACCGAAATAGCTAACAACACAGCAGCTATCCGTACTATCTGTACGTAGGTTGAGCAGACGCAAGCTAATGTGAAGGCTGTTGAGGATGGATTGTCAGCGTGGTCGGATGAAGTCGTATCGGTGCAAACTACAGTAGCAGACCTCAAGAAGCAAGTTGAAGATTTAAAAGAAACGTGAGGACATGGAGGGCAGGATGAGGAGGGGAAACATTCGGATTACGGGAGTGACTGAGGAGCCCGGGTCAAGCTCTCCCACCGCGGTCTCCAAACTCCTCAAAGAAGTGCTTCACCTGGACAGAGAGGTACTAATCCAGCGCTCACACCGCAGCCTGACACAGAGGAGGCCCGGAGACAAGCCCCGTGTGATCATCGCGAAGCTACACAACGAGGGAGATGCCTTGGATATTCTGAGGAAAGCCAGAGACCGAGGCGGCCAACTCAATTACAAGGGAAACCCGATCGCTATATTCCCGGACTACACCACCAATGTCGCCAGAGCCCGAGCAGTGTTTACACCCGCCAGAAAGATGCTTCAGGGGAAACCTGGGGTCCGCTATGGTCTGCTGTATCCGGCCAGGCTCCGCATCTCCAACAACAACGATGAGCGGGAGTTTGTGGATGCTACTAAGGCAATGGACTATATAAAGAAACACATCCTTCCAGCTGATGGACCGGAGCATTAAATAACAGTATCCCCTTACTGTCATCAGGTTTGAAAATGGAAAAAAAGAGAGCTTGATACGCTAAATCCGTGACCTTTATGGCAATATGATTATGAATATGCAATCTATTATGCCAGCTGGTTGAACTGAGGGATGTGTCGCCTGCACATGTAAGTAAGAGATTATGAGTGAGAGATTATCAACAGCATAGCTTACTCAAAAGTAAGTAATGATTGCCTGCCGTTTTAGCTAAAGTAATTTACTACAACATACAGTTACATTTGAAACTTAAGTTATTGAGTTTAAGATGTCCTTATTTTATATGAGGTTCTTGGGTAGCCCGAAGTGCACATCTACTGACTGAATATAGTTTGGCTTCTGCCCAAACCAAAGCGAACTCTGACTGTTCGCACAGCTGCAAGTTCGAGATGCAGCCTAAAACTGTGCCCCACAGGACCAACCGGACATTTATGTTAGCCGTGTTCTTGGCTATTGTAGTTCTATGTTCAGCTCTGTTCGTGTCGATTCCCATGTTCCCTAGGGATCTAAGAAGAGCGACAGTGAACTTTCCCATCCACAAACTCTTTCAGGATAAGAATCATTTGTTTAAGTTGAAATGTTACAAGACATATGCTGCTGTTATCTTAGTAATTCTCAGGTATTTTTCATGTAGCCTCCAGTCTCTACTTGTACACCCACTTTATTACTTGCTTGATTTTATTTCCCACAACCTTTTATTAGCTTATTCTATATTATTTTCCTTTTTCTTTTCTTTCCATTACATGTGACCCTGCTTCTGAGTTATGGGATCTCTTAAGGTAATAAGTTACAATGTCAGAGGTCTCCACAGCCCAATCAAGAGAAAG